>LZPO01055249.1:115442-131470 GCA_001675575.1 Neotoma lepida
AGCACACTGACTGTTCTTCCAGAGGTCCTGAGTTCAATTCCCAGCAACCACATGGTGGCTCACAACTATCTGTAATGAGATCTGGTGCCCTCTTCTGTATACATAATAAATAAATCTTTTTTNAAAAAAAAAGAGTTCTTTCCTTCCACCAGTTTCATCCTGGGAATTGAACTAAGGTTCTTAAGACTGGCAACAAGTACCTTTACCCACTAGTGTATTTTTAAGTTCATGAAATTTCTTCATTTATGAATAAGTGTGTAACTTTTTGTGTGTATGATTATCAGTACTTAAGGAATTTTTACTTACCTATCAAAATCAGTTGGACAAAGATATGCTTTTTTGACATCCCTACCAAATACTACAAAGAAGAGTGTTTGAAATTAGTGAGAGAGCAAAGAAGTGATGGTAATGACTGGCAACCAGAGGAATACTTCTATGTATTAGTCAGAATAATCAGGAACATCTTTTGAATATGAAAGAATAAGTTTGAGAAATAATTGTATTTTTGTAATGAAAAGCAACTTTACTATGTCAGCAATTGTAGTGGGTGACTTTTGATTGATTCAACTGGGGGTGCAAATAATGATTATCATTTGCATCAAAAGTTAAAAGAGGGGCTAGAGAGATGCCCAGCTGTTCATAGCATGTACTGCTTTTGCAGAGGANAGATGCTCAGGTCCCAACATCCTTGCCAGCCTGATACTTCAGTTGCAGGTGATCTAGTGTCTTCTCTCCTTCTCAGACACCTGCAGACATGTGTATATACTGATACACAGACATATACACATAAATTAATAAAGATTAAAAGATTTTTGAAGTTAAAAGTGTTCAAATTTAACTTTAGAACTCATACTTTCCCTTTTTGTAATATCGTGTTATATCTAAAAATTCTTCTATTAGGAGGAAAATGTGTCAGAGATGATTACTTCATGAGACTCTTATGAAAGACATTCTATCCTTTGCACCTTTCTATCTTCTACCACAGTGGACACAGTGATATTAACCACAAAGACAGACCAATGAAGAGCAAACTCAAAAGCTAAAGCTATGTCCTTATTGGACAGTAAGTACTTCAGAGCATTTCTCTTCTACTCCCAACTTCCATAATTATGAGAAGAAATTGCTATTGCTTATAAATGATGCAGTATAGCAGCACAAGTGCATTAGGAAGTCCCAATAACATCATAAAAGTAGGTATCATACATGAGATCAAACCAAGAACTTTGCAATTATTAGATACTGGATTTATTTATTTAGCAATCAGTATATTTTCTAATGCAGAAAGGACTATAAGAAAAACAAGAGTTTTTTTTTTAATTAAAAAGATTTTCCACTCCTTTTACATACCAACCTCAGATCCCCCTCTCCTCTCTCCTCCTGCCCGGCCAACTCTCCCCCTCAACCCACCCCCCATTCCCACCTCCTCCAAGACAAGGTCTCTCTTGGAGAGTCTCCGGAGCCTGGCACACTCAGTCGAGGCAGGACTAGACCCTCCTCCCTGCACCAAGACTGGGCCAAGTGTCCCACCAAGTCAGCCCCTGCACCAGGGACAGATCCAGATCCCACTGCCTGGGGGCTCCCAAACAATTCAAGCCAAACAACTGTCTCAAGCTTCCAGAGGCCCCAGTCCAGCACCATGGGGGCTGCACAGTTATTGGTCCATAGTTCATGCATTGCCGGGTGGTGGTGGCGCACGCTTTAATCCCAGCACTTGGGAGGCAGAGGCAGGCAGATCTCTGTGAGTTCGAGGCCAGCCTGGACTACAGAGTGAGTTCCAGGAAAGGCGCAAAGCTACACAGAGAAACCCTGTCTCGAAAAACAAAACAAACAAACAAAACAAACAAACAAACAAAAAAACATAGTTCATGCATTTCCACCAGCCTGGCTGGCTGACTCTATACTTTTTCCCATCATGATCTCGATGTCCCTTGTTCATAGAATCTCTCCTCTCTCTCATCAGTTGGACTCCTGGAGTTCTGCCTGGCACCCATCTGTGGATCTCCACATCTGCTTCCATCTGTCTCTGGATGAGGGCTCATGGAGGTTCCTCAGCCATGGGTCCATAGTTCATGTGTCTCCACTAGTTTGGCTGGCCATCTCTGTACATCCTGCCATCATGATCTCGTTGTCCCTTGCTCATAGAAGGCCCCCTCTCTTCGATCGTTTGGGCTCCTGGAGCTTGGCCTGGTGCCCAGCAGTGGATCTCCACATCTGCCTCCATCAGTCACTGGATGAGGGCTCCATGATGGCAGTTAGGGTATTCATCCATGTGATCACCGGAGTAGGCCAGTTCAGGCACCCTCTNGATTATTTCCAGTGGTCTAAGATGGGGTCATCCCTGTGGACTCCCAGGAACTTCCCTAGCACTCTATTTCTCCCTATTCCCATGACTTCCTCATTTATCATGTTATCTCCTTCCTTGCACTCCCACTCTGCCCCTCTTGTACAACCACTTGGAAATCAATATGGCAGTTTCTTAGAAAACTGGGAATCAATCTTCCTCAAGACCCAGCTATACCACTCTTGGGCATATACCAAGGAATGCTCAATCATACCACAAGGACACATGCTCAACTATGTTCATAGCAGCATTATTCATAATAGCNAGAACCTGGAAACAACCTAGATGCCCCTCAACTGAAGAATGGATNAAGAAAATGTGGTACATATACACAATGGAGTACTACTCAGCGAAAAAAACAATGACCATATGAAATTTGCAGGCAAATGGATGGAACTAGAAAATATCATGCTGAGTGAGGTAACCCAGACCCAGAAGGACAAACATGGTATGTACTCACTCATAAGTGGATACTAGATGTAAAGCAAAGGATAACCAGATTGCAACCCACAGTTTCCAGGGAGGAACCCAGGAGGGACTCATAGATTGCCCAGAGAGGGAGAAATGGATGAGATCTACATGGGTTGACTAGGAGTGAGGGGGGAGGAAATGGGGGAGCGAGGGATGGAGGATGAGAGCGTAAGGGAGCTCGAGGTTTGAGCTAGAACAAAACAAGAGTTTTTTAATGTTCTTGGAAGTTTTTGATGTGCTTAAGTTCTAAATTGAACAGGGTAAGGGAAGGAAGTTCTCATCCTGAATAAGAATTGAATGTTGCCCAGGACCACTCATAAAAAACTACAAGTTTCTACTGCTGGTTTTAGTTATCAAAACTAGTGGAAGATACTTTTGTCATAGCATAATTAGGTTGGAAAGGTTTGAATTAACTTTAAATCAGATTACTAGCAGGGTTTAGGCTTAGGGTTAGGGGTTAGGGTTAGTGTTTAGGGTTAGGGGTTAGGCTGAGGGTTAGGATTAGGGTTTAAGTTAGTGTCAGAGGCAATGGAGTACACAGCAGATGATAACTAGCATTCAACAGGTTGACCCACCAGATGAATAACTATTTGATGGGGAGCCCCACTTGGGAAATACCAGGGGGGTCACTGACTGTGAATCCATTTGCTTCTGTCTGTAATTTTTCTCATGTGCCATTACATTCCTTCCCTTATAACAGCTATGGGTATTTTCCCCAATGCTTGTGTGTTTATCTCATGAATATATATTCCATCTACTGGGTACACATATAGCTGTGGGTGGTCAGGAAGATGATTTCTGTTTAATCTGTGTAACTTTGATTAATAGAAATAATACTAGGGTATTTTTTATACTCAAGCTGACATAGGATAATAACTGTATTCTCAGCTACAAAGACAGCTATTTACCATTTGCTGATTTTGATTTCAAAACAAATTCAAAGCAAACTAGTGCCCCTGCAGGGAAAACACAAATACAAGTTTGCAAGTGTCTGTTGAACCAAGGCCAGGCATAGAGAAACTTTAGTAGACATAATTCAGCAATTGACTCTCTGCACATACTCCCTACCATTCAATGTTCAGCCAACTAATTGTTTTTTGCTTAGGTCTTGAATTTCAATATCACTCTCTGTAATTTCTCTCAGGCTATGTGTCAGTCAATATGACCTCCCTAGCCTGAGAGAAACTATTTGACTTCTCATGGCTCTGCCTCTTATTGTTTACTCAAGAAATGCTATGCGACCCTGAAAATGTGATTCATATTTGTCCAGAGGTTTTACAGTAGAAACAGAAGAGGATATAAAGAGAGAAGTATGAGAGATGGAGGGAGAAGTGTGAGAGAAATATGAAGAGATGTAGTTGAGTGGATAGAGAAATACAGAAGATGTAGCTGTATAAAAGAGAGATTTGTGTGTATGAGAGATGTATGTGAAGGAAGAGATGTGGCTGTATGGTGAGAGAGCTATATAGATGAGATATATTAACTGTGTAAAAGAGGTATATGGCTGTCTGGAGAATGTGTGGAGAATGTAACTGTGTGGAATATAACTGTGGAGATAGAGATTTTCAGAGAGGATTTTTTAATATGAAGTAAAAGAGAAAGTTACCATCAGAAAGTGTGTTTTCTTATTTTCCCCTCAGATAGAAAAGTCTAGCCCTCACCACATTCGTGGATATTTTTGCATACCTTGGGTGCAGTCTTGGAGCTGACACTCCCAAAGGCCACTGGTAGGTTAGGGCTTAGGGTTAGGAGTTAGGGGTTAGGTTTATAGTTAGGGTTAGGTTTGGGGACTTAGAGAGTTAGGGTTAGGGTTAATGTAAGGGGGTTAAGTTTGGAGTTAGAGTTAGGGTTAGGAAGTTAGGGTTAGGGTTAAGTTTAGGTGTGGTAATATTTTGTTTGTAGTCTAACAAATACAGCCTGCCTGAAGATCAGAAGGTCGAGCTAGCCATTAGTTAACCATAGAGGTCTGGAGGTCTGCACCGACAGGAGATAGGAAGTGATATAGTTGGTTCGAGAGAGGAATATATGGTGGGCAGAGACAGGAGCTCGGCCCTTTTCGGTCTGAGGAGTTGTGGAGGTTAGAAACAACTTTGTTTGCTTCTCTACTTTTCTAATCTTCCAGCATATACTCCTATATCTGACTCCAGGTTTTTATTATTAAGACCAATTAGAATTGGTGCTACATTTGATGTCCAGCTTTGGGGCATGAATCCACAAAAATACCTCTTGTCTGTGGCTTTGCAGCCACTGACGCAGGCTGGAACTGCATGCTGCCAGAGTCACTACTCTGCCAACTAGGTTTTCCTCTCCTTTTTCCCTAAGCCTCTGAGCAAGTGTGCAATTTTTCTGTTACAGGCTATCTGCACCAAACTCCACAGGTCCATGAGCTCAATATGCTGCTGGAGTTAGCCCCTCACCAACAGACTGCTCTGCTTTTAGGCTGTTCCCACCACATGTGTTTCTTCCTCACAATCTCCTGTATATGTCTTTTAGACAGGAAGTTCCCTCTCCTTATGGGTTGTGAGTTTTCCCTGGACCCCCTCCTCAGGCTGCTGCCACACTAGGTAGCTGCCTCACTTCACTGACATCTGAATCATCATTGTGATGAGATAATGGGAAATTCTTAAAGGGAGGAATTAGTTAAAAGAGAGAGTTTTTTCTGCTTTAAGAAATGGGAAACACTATTATGATAGAGGGAGTTAGGTCTCTATATGATAATACAATGGACTATTTAAAAAGGAACAATTAAATGAGAAAATAATTTAGATGGGATTTGTGTAATGTCAGTTACAAACATTATCAATTTTATCATCTTTCTTTTATCACTAAAAAGTTGGTTAATATGAGTACTAAGATACAAGTTTTTAAAAATGGTATTAAAGCAGATCATAGAGATATTCAGATCCAGACAGAGGAATTTAAAAGAGAACTTCTTGGGGAGGATTATTTATACTAATGTAGAAAGGCAATCTCAATATGATGACCACACCCTGGTTCTATGCTGTACAGCAGCTTTGAATGCTTGGGACAGAATTGAAGAAATCAGAAAGAGAACTGAATTTTTTACTAAGGTTATACAGGCCCTCACCAAAAAAACCATCACTGATTTTTTACAAAGATTGACTTCAGCAGTAAATACAATGATACCAAATTCAGAAACTAGACAAAAAAAAAAGAAACTAGACAAATAATAATTGAATCTCTGGCTTTTGAAAATGCTAATGCACAATGCAAAAGGGTAATTAGGCCATTTAAAGGCAAAATAATCAGCACCAATAGAAAAGTGGATCCAAGATACATCAATATTGAATCTCATAACCATGATGATGCTTGGATAAGAGAGGTAATTTCCAGCAGTTTCAAGAAAAATCAAAATGTCAGGTGTTTCAATTGCTGTAAACAACATCACCTAAAAAGGGATTATAAACAGGGTGTTCCTTGAAACAATGTCTCCTCTAAGAATAATCCAAACAGAATGCCTCTCCCCTCTAGAGTATTCAGAAGGTGTGGTAAAGGCAGACATTGGACTAATGAATGTACATCAAAAAGCGACAGTCAAGATAACCCTTTGCCATTAGGAAACATCTTGAAGGGNCTCTCAAAGAACCCCATGTCAAATTTGGTTCAGTAATTTCACTTCATCAGGGAAGAAACNCCTTTCCAGAGCAATTAAAAAACCTAATGTCTATTGTAAAAAGTACTGCTCTGGATGAGAAAACAGCTTTACAAGAGAGAACAAAAATTTCAGAAAAAAACAATAAAGCAAATATTTTGGCAAACTTCTGTAAATGAACAAAAATCAAAGTTAAAAATACGAATAAATCACATAGTCATTGAAGGTCTTGTAGACACAGGAGNGTATGTAACAATAATGGCACCAGAATGTTAGCATCCAAATTGGCTTCTTCAGGAGATACATGTTCAGCTTTAAGAGATTGGAACTTTATCTCAGGTAAAACAGAGAGTGAGATGGGTTGAATGTATAGGGTCAGAAAGACAGAGGGGAAAATTCAAGCCATATATGGCTAACAGCAATGAATTTATGGGAAAGTGATTTTTTACAGCAATGGAATCCTCAGATTAACATTCCTCCAGAATTATATGCTATTCTCCTGGTATTAANAAATTTTACAGAACCTCTTGATATAGAAAGTTATAACTAATGTAAGAAAAATTATATTCAATAAGTACAAAAATTATATACACTATATAGGCAATAAATACATCAACAACTTGCATTTGAAAAATTCAGAGAATATACCCCATTATCTATCCTATCTTGATGANTCCAATGTCTTGTATGTAATTTACTTTCTATCCTAACTTGCATTACCATCTAAAGCTATCTTTTGGTGTCTCTCAACCTTATACACCATTCATCTCTTTAGTGAGTTTCTTTTCTGAGTCTGGTAACAAGGAAAACTGTAACTATATAACTATCCAGTCTTCAACTCCCTCAGAGACCTGAGAAGAAAATGATACTATGTGAGTAAGCAGGAAGTTCAAGCAAAGGACTTCCAAATAATGTGAGAAATGACAGGAACAGCTGGCTGCCTGGAGAGTCTCCCAAGGTTCCNTTGCTATGTGGGGCATCCATCTTTGGCCTATGAGCCTAGAATATCTGACAGACTTATCTCTGAAGTAGGATTTTCTGAAGGGTTGTCCTACCTTGTCTTGGCAAAGTTCAGTAGTTCTCTCTTTTGTGTCCTGCTTATCCCATTTGGACAGCATACTGTCAGTAGTCAAGGCAAGGGCACTTTCGTGCCCATTGGCTAAATTTACCACAAAGAAAGTAAACTCCATGTAGAATTTCTTCAATGCCTATCATCTTCTCTGAAGTAGATTGTTGCTGCCAGGAGCAGACATGTCTAATAGTCATTTAAAAAAAAAGAGCCTATGATATTAAAACATCTTAAATGCCATATTCTGTAGAACTCTGAAGTGTTTGAAGATGACCTGTCTATCTAAAATTTTTCTCTGTTTGACCTTGAAAATATACCTAATATTACTACAAGTTTGATTGTAATGACTAACTACTAACTTGCATTTCCTTATATCCTAATTAGTTTGTAATAATAACTTTCAAGGACTAAAAATTTGCATTACATTGTTAAATGAGTGGTATAGGTACAATACCTTGAACAAGAGTAGAAATGTGTATACAGTATGTTATAACAAAAATAATCTCAAATTTGTGTCAATATACAAATCAATGTAAAATATTTAAAACTAGTGGTTGCTTTTTAAAAATAGATTCAATAATATGTACTCCTCTTGGCTCCTGGAGGTCCCTTTGCTTCTCTTCACCTGGGAATGGTGTTCCTGGGCAGAGCCTTTGTAGGAAACAACTGGCTGTTGAGCTTCCTCCTGCCCAAGACAAGGAAGCTGCTGGGGGGGGTGTGCCTGTGTGGGAAGGAGCCCTCAGGCACCAGTTGCCCTGACCTCTGGTAGTGCCAGGTCCAGGCCAATGTTGCTTCTCAGTTCTCAGTAGCCTTATCATTCACAGGTGCCTCTAGCCTGAACAAATGATTGACAAAAAGTCACCCCAAGGATTCATTTGGAGGTTTTTTTGTTGTTCAGTTTTGCTTAAGAGCTCGTATTAAAGATCTTCAAAGGAAGGAAGAGGGATATATTAGCAGTGGTCCCAGGTGCCTGGCCTCCTGTGTCCCATTTGGAACAACCCTGTCAAGGTCCTGTTTGGGAAGATAAGATTATTAAGAGAAAGGCTGATGGTTTTGCCATAAACTTGCCTGTGGGTTTCAGTNTGGGAGGCTACCGCTAATTCTCATTACTGTTTCAATGTAGCCATTGCTGTACCCCATATCCAGATGCCCCTTGGCTTATGGGAAATTTTTCTTTTTTTTTCTCCTACCACCCCCCACCTTCAGCTCAGATGAATAATTTTTGAGGACTGCTCTGATGCCATTTCCTAGCACCCTCTTGGCCAAAAAATGAGTCCTTAGGATTTCATTTCTTGCTGCCTGAGCCGTCTGGTAGGTCAAGAATAACTTCTAACAGTAGACTGATCCCAGGAACCAAAACAGCTGCAGGGAGTTGTGTTTGCCTTCTCTCCCCATCCCACTCACATCTGTGATCACATGTGGCAGCTCTGTGCTGAAGTTCTTGTTGCACACCTGCCCAGGTATCAGCCCATTTACACAGCAGCTCCCTGGAGCAACAGTGTCTTNGAAGTTGACAGCTTCTGTAAGCTAAGTGAACCATGGATCAAGATTGGATGAAATTTTGCTTCTTGTTGTATTTCAACTATTGCGTTATCCTGCAAGTTCCTTCATCTTTCCTAACTAGCCGCTAAGCTCACACATGTACAGATTCAGAATTGAGCTGGGTGTGTGGTGTATGCCTATAATCCCAGCACTCAACACCGAACTTTAGACCAGTCTGAGCTAGGAAGCAGGACCCCTTGTCAAAAAACCAAAAGTAAATAGAACATTACTGTTTATAATCATGTATTCAAAAACTAGAAGTTACAAACTAACGCCCCCTTCCCCATGTCGGGCACTACCACTTCAAGTACTTGCTACCCTGGTATCTTTATTCACTCAGTGTGCCCAGCAGCTTTGTGAATGTTGAGGCTTTGCCATCTCCAGCTGGGATCTGTTGTCCTGTGGAAATTCTCCCAAGGTTTTTTTCCCTTGGAAATCATAGTATTCTTCCTGTTCCAGTAGGGCCTCACAGTTCTTGTGCCAGGCTGATGTCTGAACTGTCAGCCCATGGGGCTTGCTCAGTCAAAGAAGTGTGAGGATAAGGTATCTTCTGCCTCCTTGAAAATGTAAAGGCCTACTGTGGCCCACATAATTGGCCTGCCTCACTTCAGCTACCTCTTAAAGCCCATGCAGGGGTTACAGCTGTCGGGTTTCAGCATGGTAGGCTAGNAGGCTATAAAGTATCTGTAGGACCTTGGCTATTAGCTCTATTTCTAGGCACCCAGGGCAATGTCTAGATGGTAATCTCTTCCTCTCCACTGACCAAATCAACAATCACTACAGCTGCTCTGCTTTCCAAAGTCAGCCCAGGACCCTGGGCCAGCTTCAGGGAGGTGGCCTATCTGTGAGTGAGGGTCAGTACCTTCCTCACTTGGGTGAGTCCCATGCACATGACCTCATTTTAGGACCAAGATCTGTGTTGGTTTATAAGATTGTTAGCTTTTTCTCTAGAGGACCACTGTGGGTAAGACTTAGAGCCCAGGGCCCTTGGCTGTGCCAGCAGTACTATTTAGTGCCTGTCCAATTGANAGCTTCATGTACATCATGTCAGCAGCACTTCTTATTTGTCTGTTTTCCATGAGGTTTTTGGACCATGGGCGTGGCTCAGGCACTTCCTGTGAGAATGTTGTTTCTGTAAAGATGGTTATTTAACCCTCCCCAGTCCCCACTTGTTAGTCCTACTGAGGGCTAATCAGAGGTCAGTGGAGCTGCCCAGGTGTCTGCAGGGAGGCTGGGGCCTGCTGAGTGCTGCTCCAGCCCCCCACCTTAATAGCATGGGTAGATCACCCAGCACCTGACTGCCCCTCGTGACCAGCCCGGGATAGGAGGGCTACCCTGTCCCCCTAATTGTTTCTTTTGCCACCCACACTTGAGGTTGTGCTGACAGCTTTTTTTTTTCTGTTTTTTTTTTCTCCCCTTCCCAGTTTACTTTTTGTATTCACAACAGCCAGGGACTTGATATTGATGTATTTTACACCACATTAAATAGTCTGTTGCCTTAAAATATACATATATATATATATATATATATATTCTTATCCTATTTCTATATCCTGTTTCTTTTCAGAGTAGATTCAATAATCTACCTTTAATCCTATCATTTTTATATCTCCCTCTTTTTTCAAAACAAAACACCATATCTAATCTCCTTTTTTCAGCTTTTTTCTGACCATTACCAATACAACTTGTAACCAACCTCCCTAAATGATTTACTTCCTGTTGTCTGGAGGAAACGGCATCTGTAGGGGATCTGAAAATAAAAATTTGGGTTAATTGTCGAACCCTGGGAGAGGTATCTGTATCATTTATTGTCCAGTCTCTGTGTAATGGGAAAGTACAGGTCTTGTCTNTAGTCTTGGCTAGAGTAGCCTGTGAGGCTGGACCATCTCAGCTAGCCACCTTGAAATTGTTCTGAGCAGTTTGTAGTCCAAAGCCGATCTTTGGGTGGTGTTTGTCAGCTAAGTGGCATTATCTTAGTCCATGTGGAATCATCATTGTGGGGCCCTATCATCCTTTTGGAGAGATATTAGTCATGGTCATGGTTCATTGCAGAAATGTCATATGCAGCAGATCTCAAAGAAATTAAAGGATCAATATTTGTTATGTACATCACAACACAAAAATTTAATTTCTAGTTACCTGATAGATACTCAAACCAAAGATCATATACAGGAAGCTTTATGAAGCCATTTTCTAGAATTTGTTAGTACTTTATATGATCATTAATATCATGACAAAAAGTTTAATATATATAATATATATTAATCTAATAAGTTTGGAGATGATTTTTATACTTTAGAAAAAGCTCTAAACAGTTAAGATAAAACCAAAGGATTATGAAATTAGTGACACTAAGAGTTCCTAATTTATTGTTTTTCTTCTGTTCTTTTGCCCAGTTTGCCCTTCTGACATAAGACAAAGATTTTGGATTTTCCTTTTAACAAGCATGCTTGGGTTTAGAGATGGAGAGAGCCACACTCCAACTCCAAAGCCAGCTTTAATTTTCAATTGAACTGGGACTACAAAAAGACCATTTCCATTATGTGTCTGTAGAGAAAAGCAGAAACAAATATTTGGGAAGATTTATGAAATTTTAGCCTGTTAGAAATGTGATATACCAATAGGCCAATTTACTCCATTTCTTGGGACATTTTCTCCAGATGATTCATCCTTTTTCTTTAGGTGTCTCATTTGTTCAGTGTTCTTCAGATTGCTTAACTCNTTGCCTTCATTCTCCTGAAAAGACAGAAACAAAACTCTTTCCCAATCCTAATTTTCGGGAGGATCCCTGACGCAAGTTGTATCTGATCAAATGAAAAGCATTTGTTAGTTTTATAGGTTAGTTTAGATTGAACAGCAACACTTTTTGATGAACTATCACCTCTTCTANTTAAGAAGTCTTTCTTGTTCGAATCGAACTCATCAATTTTGGTGGTATCCATAGCTTTTCTTCTACTGAAGAAACAAAAGCAAAACCTCTTTCCCAATGTAACAAATATCCTTTTTTCCATTGTGAGGTCAGTACATCTTTAAAATATACAGGCTGATTTAATTTCATAGTTCTTTTTCTACTATCCAATGTCTCTCTCAGCTTTTATTCCTTTCTCATTAGCATTTAGAAAATTCGAAGTTAATAAAGCATTATGCAATCTTTTTCTGGGGGTCTTTATTACCCTTTTCTGTTTATTTAGCCTATTCTTTAGAGTTCTATTTGATTCTTCTATAACTGCTTGCCCTGTAGGATTGTGTGGTATACCTGTAATGTGATTTATGTTGTAATGAGCAAAAAACTGTTCCATTTTACCAGATACATATTCTGGAGNATTGCCAATCTTAATTTGTATAGGTATACCCATGATAACCATAACTTCTAGCAAATGTGTGATTACAGAATCAGCCTTTTCAGAATTCAAAGCAGTCATCCATTGAAATCCTGAATAGGTATCAATGGTGTGGTGTACATATTTAAAATTTCCAAATTCTACACAATGAAACATTTCCATCTGCCAGATTTCATTCCTTTGAATACCCTTTGGGTTACTTCCTGCAGGTGGTGGAGTTTGGTTCTCCACAAAATATCACCACAGTAGGATAAAATGTTGCCCCTGCCTCTGATAAAGCAGAGGCTGCAAAGGATTAAAAAATAAAACCATGAAGTTTCACACAGTTAGAACATATATGTTTCTATTGAGAAGCCATATACACTGTGGTTTAGGTTAATAGTTAAGAAAAACAATTAACTCCCAGGCTCCCAGCTAGCTTAAATTCTTTTAATCTTAATTCTGGGAGATGTGTTCACAGTTTTCAGAATGCATCATAGCTGAAACAAAGCTTTGTAAATGATTTAAGGTTAGATTAAGATGTTTTTTGTTAAATAGCTTTGAGGTAAAAATCCCAAGAAGACAGTCTAAAGTTTTAGAAAGGCACATAATTGAGTGAGGGACTTGTTAAGCTCAGGGAACAAGAACAAAGAAGACCAATTATTATTAGCTGATATGCCTTTCTTGCTATGATTGGTTGGTAATAAAAGATGATGATTAATTCCTTCCACCCATTTCTGACCAATTATTATTAGCTGATGTGCCTGGCTTGCTATGTTTGGTTGGTGATCAAAGATGATATTTAATTCCTTCCACCCATTTCTGTCCTCAAATTCCTGATATAAAAAACTGTTGATGAATGAGCATACACTCTAAAGATTTTAAGTAAAGCTGATTGATTTTCATATAAAAAAGTTTAAATTTGTGATTCCTTTAAGATTCCTTATAAGATTACCTTTCAAGATAAGTAATAAAGTGATTTATTCTCTTTTTAACCACAATATGCAGTCTGCCAGTAAAAGAACTGGCTGAGAAAAATGCCCTGCTTGCTCATTCTCTGTTAATCTGTAACATGTTATTTAGATACAAATTCATGTGGGTTCCTGGGATGACTTTCTTTAATCATGCAAGGGAAATGGAAAATATGTTCTTTACCTGTATACATTATAATCATTACTTGAAAATAGGATGTAACCACATCGTAGTTTTATAATAGTTTAAAGATTTTCCTGAGATATATAAGCAGTAAAGAGGAAAAATAGAGACAGAACTGAGATGGAAGATGGTAGAAAGATCCTAATAATGTGTGTGTGTGTGTGTGTGTGTGTGTGTGTGTGTGTGTATGTGTGTGTGTGTGTTTTCCCTCTCTAGGTGACCCAGAGAGTTATGTTTAGTTCACCTTCCCCCTCACTGTCCTCAAAGAATTAAGTTTTACTCCCTTAGATAAAAAAAATCCAAGGTCTGCCAAATCCACAGGATCCCCCTCAAGCCCTGTGAGCTAGAGGCTGGTCCTCATGGCAGCAATAAAGTACACACAAGTCTGAAGATATGTGGTTTGGTATCACATTACATGAAGAACACCCTAATGTAAAAAAAAAATAAAGTCTGTTTGCACTAACCTTAGAGGGTATGCTTGATTCTGAGAAAAGCAGAACCCAGAAAGATGGCAAAAGTTTGGTAACTTGAAGCCAATTTGGGATGTTGGGGAAAAGGCCAACATNNTCATTTCCTGCCTCACCAGCCCTAATCTAGCAGAATGTGAGTGAGCAATCCATCTGAGTTAGTCCCTGAGTTTCCCTGGGAAGGAAAACTGAGGACTGGAATGCCCAGTCAGAGCTTCCGGTGGACAACCAGGGTAANGAAGTTTAGTGATTATGTGTTGAAATTGTGACTCATTTCCACTCAAGGCTTCTGTGTCTGCAGGTGAGACCAGAGTCACACATACAAGAAGATGGCTGGACCAGGATGCTTGTGCCTAGGATGGGAGTGGGAAAGAAGCATATGTGATGCGGTTCCATCAACAGTTCCTCCATAGGAACAGCATTTTGACAGGCAAGGAAACGATGCAGGGTTTACTCTGAGGACCACCATGCCAAGTTGGGTACAGGATGGTCCTGGTTTCTAGCCCTAAATAAGGAAGGACATTCAGGCACATCCACCACATAAATCAACATCGAGGCCTTCCTGTTGAGTGAACTAAGCCCACCACAGACAGACAGAGTCTGTGGGATTTCATATATATGAGGCCCTGGAGTCACCAAGGTCACTAATAAAGATTTAAAGTNGGACAATTGGTACCAATTGATGAGGAGTAGTGAGTCTGTACAAGTTGGGAGAATTCTAAAGATAGATGATGATGATGGTTGGACACATACACACATTGAGATGGGAAGTCATCTCATAGCTTAGACTGGAAAAGTACTCAGTATGCAGTCCAAGATGGCCTTGAACTTTTAAGTTAGTGTTACATTGTGTTGTGTGTGGGGGGTGTGACCCACTGTGAGTGGGGAGATCAGAGAACTTGAGGGAGTCAGTTAGTTCGCTCATTCCTACATGTGGATCCTGGACACTGACTTAAGTCTTCAGGCTTAGTGGCAAACTTCTTTACCTGCTGAGCCATTTTTCTGGTCCAATATGAACACAGACACACACACACATACTTCATGATTGTATGGTGCTTATGGATATCAAAAGAGGTAGTTGGATGCCCTGGACTTGGAGTTAGATGGGTGAGAGCTTCATGTAGGTCCTGGGAATCAAACTTGGATCCTCTGCAAGAGCATCCAGTGGTCTTAACCAAAAAGCTATCTTTTTAGCCTTCCTCCCAATATAAATTTTTTTCTCTGTGTAGCCCTGGCTGTTGTTGAAATCACTCTGTAGACCAGGCTACACCGTAACTTAGAGATCTATCTGCTTCTGCCTCCTGAGTGCTAGGATTAAAAGTGTGCATCACCACCACCCTACTGAATATAAATGTTTTTATGGTACTGGAGGGTGCCTCTAACAAATAGCTGATAGTTTAGATGTGTTTTATCACAATGGAAATAATTTTTGGGGGGAGCAGGGTCTTGCTATGTAGCCTAGGCTAGCATCAATTTCTTGTCCCTGATGCCACCACAGTTTGAATGCTGGGATGACTTGCCTGCACCTGCACCATCAGACTCATTCTTAGGGACCACCTAGGGTATGTGGTAAAGCAGACATCACACCAGATAGCATCTACACTCATTGGGGCCCATGAGAACCCCATTTCTCCATCGAGGTCTGAACACCCTCTGAAAGGAAACATGTTCACTATCCCCAAGATCATGTTCTCAGCACAAAGGAAATTTATTTGCCCCACCGGGACAGAGGGCGGGAAATAAGAGACAAACACAGCCAACAGAGGATGAGGGAGAAGGGAAAAGGAACAAGAGAAGGGGGGAGGGGTATTTGTCCTGGAGGGCCAAAGGACTGCCTCTGGATAGAGAGGAGACAGATGTGGCACATATGAAAATGGTGGTTTATAAAGGTAAAAGGAGAAACCTTGTGTTAGGATGAGGTGTAAGACAGATTTTCTAAATGGTCTTGTTAAATAAAACACAGAGGCAGAGATAGGGGTGAAAGTCTGACAGAGATCAGAGGAATTAGGAATAGCTACCAGCCTCACCTTACACCACCGCCACCGCTTCC
>LZPO01055249.1:138519-159773 GCA_001675575.1 Neotoma lepida
CATCTCTTGTATTCTGTTGGTTATGCTTGTATCTGTGGTTCCTGTTCATTTACTCAGTTTTTCTAGTTCCAGTATTCTCTGTTTGTGTCTTCTTCATTGTTTCTACTTCCCTTTTCAGGTCTTGNACTGCTNCCTTCNCCTGTCTAATTGCTTTTTCNNNGTTTCCTTGGCTTTCTTTAAGGGATTTATTGATTTCTTCCAATTTTTTGTTTGCCTTTTCCTCATTTTCTTTATTGATTTCTTCCCATTTTTTGACTTTTTCCTCAATTTCTTTAAGAGAGTTTTTCATTTCCTCTTTAAGGGAATTTTTCATTTCTTCTTTAAAGGCCTCTAGCATCTTCATGAATTTCTTTTCAAGGTCACTTTTTTCTCTTTCTTCTACATTGTATTGTTCAGGTCTTACTGTTGTAGAAGGGCTAGGTTCTGATGATGTCATATTGTTCTTTGTGTTGTTGTATGTATTTCTGCACTGGCGTCTGCCCATCTCTTTCTCTAATAGGTGCAAGAGGTGCCTGTGTCTGAGTGAGCTGCTACTGGTTCCGTATATGCTTCCTGTGTCTGTGTCTCCAGGGGACACTCAAGGTCCAAACTTAGCTCTTGGTCTAATTGGAGCTGGCAGATTCTATATCTCCAGGAGCTGTTCTTGGTTCAATCCAAGCTGGCTGGTTCTGTGACTCAGGGAGCCACTCTTGGTGTTATCAGGGCTCTTGGTCTGTTGAGAGCTGGCAGATTCTGTGTTTCAGGAAGCCGCTCTTGACCAATGGGTGCCAGCAGATTTCAGGTCTCAGGGAACCACTGTTGATCCATTGCGAGCTGGTAGATTTCTAGTCTCAGGAAGCCACTCTTGGTCCAATGAGAGCTGATGGATTTTGAGTCACANGATGTCACTCTNTTGGTCCAATGAGAGCTGATTTCGAGTCTCAGGAAGCCTCTGGGTTCATGCAGGGTGATGGGTAGGGGATGGGGCGTGGGTTTTGTAGATTGCAGGGTCCAATGGAGTCCTTTGGTGGGTGAGCCTGTCTGCAGGAATTTTCCCTGCTGGCCGGCAACTGGGTACTTGCCGAGAGGGTTAGGGTTTCCTGNGACTGGTTATGTCCCAGGACCTGGGTCCTAGAGGCAGGACTCTCTAGGTGGGGAAGAATCACTCACCTCTTGGTCCAATGAGAGCTGATTTTGAGTCTCAGGAAGCCTCTGTGGTCGCAGGGTCCAATGGAGTCCTTTGGTGGGTGAGCCTCTAGGTCCAATGAGTACTCCACATTCTCATTCTGATTTGACCATTTGCTATTATAGTGTTTAACTCTTAAATTAAAAAATATATTACAGATAATAGTTCATTGACAGAGCAATAGCTGTCATGGTAATATATACCATGAAATANTATTTAGCCATAAGGAAAAAGAAATCAGGAACTTTGAAAGTAAATGGATAGAACCAGAAAAGGTCATATTGATTGAGGTAACCCAGGCACAGAAAGACAGACATAGCATGCTATCTTTCACTGGATGCTCCTAGCTCTGAATCTTCAGATGTGAGTACATGACTTGAAGTAACTTCAGAAACCAGGAGTGGGGAAGTGGGGCAGGAGGAAAGAGGAAAATAGCAAGGGAAATTGGAAAAACGGAATTCTAATTAGGGAGGGAGGGGGAGGNAAATACAGAAGGGAGAAATGATGAAATAATAGTAAGGATGTCTGAAAAAGTCATAAAGAATATACTATTAACTACATACCTAAAATAATTATAATAAATGTAAGACAGTGTATGAATGCACAGTTTAAATTTTTCCATATGGGCTGACAATGCTCCCTCTAACTGCCAAAGACTATCTATCAAAAACCCCAGCACGAGGCATGAGAAGTCCTCTTTTGAATTGTTTGTCAGGGTTGTCCAAGAGATTTCCAAAACATCACAGGTTATTGCTCTTGCCCTTGGTTGCCCTCCAGAGGTGAAAGGTAAATTTCTATTGAGGAAGACAGCATGCATATCAGATGTAGGGCCCAGAGGTCTCTGACCCAAAACTAACCTGAATGCCTCCTCATTGAGGACTAGCTTTCAAGGTAACAGAAGGCACAGTGCAAACTTCCAAAGGAAAGTGAGAACCAATGGTTCTACCTAGTTATGATACCTATGAACTACAACAACCAATATGGCATGACAGCCTTCAGGGTGCAATAGTATGTATACCTTGGCAATAAACAACAGCTCTCTGATTGGATTTAAGATCTCATCAACAAAAGTGAAATCATGCCTGGGACTAGAAACCTATCCAATTACACAGGGATAGTGACATAATGGAAGTATTCTTCAGGTTGCCAATCATTACTATCACATCTTTGCTCTCTCACTAATTTCAAAGTGTGTTTCTTTGACTCTAGTTTCAGGGTGAAGGTATGGCTGAATTTTCAGGGTCAGGGTGGATTTCTATGGCTGGCTCTTTTACCCTATACATAAGCCTTCATAAATTCATAAATTCATTTTTTCCATGAGTTTGCTAGNGCAAACAATATAAAAACATACATCATAATGTTTGATCAGATTGTTAACACTGTCAAGTATTTTTCTACAGAATACATACTCTTGGTGTAACTGATTATAAGTGTGTTGGGTAAAGACCTTACCAAATACTCTATAAAATGCCTTCAGTATCTTTTTCANATAGCCAAAGACTATGGTAATATTGAAAAGCTTTAACAGATTGATTGCATACAAAAAGATTTACTCCTGTATGAAGTACAAAACCTTACCACACTATAGGGGGAAATTATTAAGAGCCTCTACTTATGGTGGCTCTTGTTGATCTGGGGACAAAGCTTTCTGGGGGAGCTGGGACTAGACTTAGCTGTTCCCTTGCATAAGGAATGGAACCAGGCTTGCTGCCGGCAAGCTGGNNAGAATAGAGGAAGGGAAGGAACAGTATCCAGTGGTGAACGGCTAAGTGTGGGTCCCCAGGAGGGGCTGGAATTTTAAAAAGATGGGAGAAAAGAGACAAGGAAGTGTGGAAAATGTGCCACAGCACCCACAGAGGAAGCTGAGGGTGGAAGTCACCCGGGCATTTGGAGTTCACCCCAAACATTGGGCATCAGATATAGAGAGAAATTATTATTAAGGCAATTCCACATAGTTAACAGAAGGTTTATTTAGGGCAACTTACAGCAAGTAAAGGGGTTAGTCACAGGGTCCAGGAGAGATGAGGTGCAGTCCAGTGGTATTTTCTGGAGAACTCTGTTCCATCGGCCATCTAACACCCAGGATCCAGGAACCAGGAGCACCGGCATAGACAAATCTCCAGTCTTAAAGGCTCATGTCTTGGCCTGCCCCAGGGGGAGGTCCTAGGTAGGCGTGGCAGTTACCAGATGTCTCACTAGGAGTTGTATTTCCAGGTCAAAGATAGAACTGCTGCCCACTACACCACACTGACTACATTTATAGGGTTTCTTTGCAGTATGATTTTTTCTTATGATTTTTAAGATTACTAATACATGCAAAGGCTTTACCACATTGATTACATTCATAGGGTTTCACTCCAGTATGTGTTCGTTTATGCCTTTGAAGGTGACTGTGTTGTGCAAAGGCTTTACCACACTGATTACATTCATAGGGTTTCTCTCCAGTATGTGTTCTTGTATGCATTTGAAAATGACTGTGTTGTGCAAAGGCTTTACCACACTGATTACATTCATAGGGTTTCTCTCCAGTATGTGTTCTTTGATGCAGTTGAAGAGTACTGTGTTGTGNATGCAAAGGCTTTACCACACTGATTGCATTCATAGGGTTTCTCTCCAGTATGTGTTACTTGGTGCATTTGAAGACTTTTTTGACATGCAAAAGCTTTATCACATTGATTACATTTATAGGGTTTCTCTCCAGTATGTGTTCTTTGATGCAGTTTAAGAGTCCTGGGTTGTGCAAAGGCTTTACCACACTGATTACATTCATGGGGTTTCTCTCCAGTATGTGCTCTTTGATGCATTTGAAGATTACTGATACATGCAAAGGCTTTACCACACTGATTACATTCATAGGGTTTCTCTCCAGTATGTGTTCTTTGATGCACTTGAAGATGACTATGACATGCAAAGGCTTTACCACACTGATTACATTCAAAGGGTTTCTCTCCAGTATGTGTTCTTCGATGAATTTGAAGAGTACTGTGAAATGCAAAGGTCTTACCACACTGATTACATTCATAGCGTTTCTCTCCAATATGTGCTCTTTTATGCATTTGAAGATGACTATGATATACAAAGGCTATACCACACTGATTACAAACATAGGGTTTCACTCCAGCATGTCTTCTTTGATGCCTTTGAAGATGATTGTGTCGGGCAAAGGCTTTATTACACTGATCACATTTATAGGGTTTCTCTCCAGTATGTGTTCTTTTATGCATTTTAAGATGACTGTGTTGTGCAAAGGCTTTACCACACTGATTACATTCAAAGGGTTTCTCTCCAGTATGTGTTCTTTGATGCATTTGAAGATTACTGATATATGCAAATTCTTTACCACACTGATTACATTCATAAGGTTTCTCTCTAGTATGTGTTTGTTCATGCATTTGAAGAGTACTGAGATGTGCAAAGTCTTTAACACATTGAATATATGTAGAAGGTTTCTCTTCAGTTTGACTTCTTTCATGCCTGCAAGGATAATGGCACATGTAAAAGCATTACCACACTCAATTCACTGTTTAATCTTTATAATTGTATGAATTAATTTTACAATTTGGTCCAGTTGTAAAGAGGAATTAGATCTTAAGTTTTTATCACTGTGTTCACACTCATATTTTTCTCCTTCATTAACAGTTGTTTTGCATCTTTTAAGATACCTGTGATGGTAAGATCCTTTATTTCATGGTTCACATTTACAAAATCATTTTTCTATATGAGATTATTNACATATTTGAAAAGAACTAGAAAAAATCAGAGCTATAACACCTTTATTGCATTAATAAATTTTNCTATACTATGAGTCATACTACATTTGCTAAATGAACCAGGACAAACAGAAGTTTTTACGCAGTCCTAGTACTCATAGGACTTTTCTGCAGTGCAAGTTTGTTGATGCATTAACAATGAACCTGGAAAACCAATTACTTGTATACTTGAATCAAATTCAGCAAGTATATACAATGTGGAGATTACTACATATCTTCTAATTGTTCTGAGAGAGAGGCATGTTGTGTCTTTCCATATCCCTATGCTCATATGATTTGTATCCAGAGTGACATATAATATACCTAGTAAAGGAATAATCAATAAAATTTTCCACATTCAATTCACACAGTTTGACTTTTTGTACTCATAGGCTTGTGGTATAGGGATTAAGGTTTCTTTATAACAATTGCCCCTTGACTCTTGACTCTAACTGCCCCTCTCACTAAACAGCATAGTCACAACAAGTGTATGAATTACACTAACTTTACTATGGACTATTTGCTTATTAGAAAGCTTTGAAGATATACTTATCACCTCTTCACTGTGTATATCTTTTGTAATATGAATGGTATGAAATAAATAGATTAATAATAGAAGTAAACAGTTTTACAGCATAGCTCTCATAGTGCTATGATTCAAATGGTGATATCAGTTAAGGCATTGTTCCCTTGACTTCTTTCTTAAAAGAATGCCTTGCAAATGCAATTCACCTACCTGAAATTGAGGTAAATAGTTTTGTGAGAATTTAATAATTATTGATGTACTTTAAGCTATGCTTATTTACACTGTTGCTTTTGTTTAAAACTTCTAGGACACATTATAATTTCTTCAGAGGCACATTTGTATTATCTTCCAAATGAAAATTACCTTTCATGTCTTCTAGAACTTTGACAATGTTCTTCAATATTATGGTCTTCCCAACTGTATCCTAAAATATAGTACCAGAAAAATGTATGTTATATTATTGAAAACTGTGCAAAATTGTAGTTAATATCTTCAGTGAACCTTAGAAACATGTCTGATTTATTCAGTTCATTCTTGTTCTTTCTCAATAAAATTACAGAAGGGCATTAATAACCAAGGAACAGTTGTCACCTTATTTTAAAACATAAAGGAAATTCAGTGTTACCTATAGTAAGGAGGTTCCTGTAGGTCTCAAGCATCACATCTTTGTAGAGATTCTTCTGGGAAAGATTCAGCAAAGTCCACTCTTCCCAAGTGAAGTCGATATGCACATCATCATAGGTCACAGCATTCTAAAATATCCCATACAACAGAAAGCATGATACTGACATTGTTAATGTATACTTCTTTGAAAANATAATCATATAATTCTGGTGCTCCCCACACTTCTTCCATAAAATAGCCATTATAATGTAATCACCTAATCACTTTAGGAGGTTCACCTCTGTCATTTCTGTACCCTTTGAATGGGATATCATCTTGCAAGAGAAATGCCTATTAAACATAGAGAGACAAGTATACAGAGTACACATGAGAGAAGTTTATGAACAATTACTACAAAGAAAAAAAATAAGATGGACAAACTGGGTGTATTGGCTCATGCCTTTAACCCCAGCATTCAGAAGGCAGAGACAGGTGCCTCTGAGCTGAATATCAGCCTACTCTATGCAATCAGGCCCAGGACAGCCAGAAGTACATATTAAGACCCTGTCTCCCATGCAAAAGTCAGTCAAACAAATAAAAAAGAAAGAGCTCGGAAGTTTTAACTGAAATTCCTACAGAGTTATGTATTCACACTAGTTCTGTATTCATCTTCCAGAAACCTGAAGTGCTATAATTTAAATTGTAACATCAATAAGATTTTACTAAAATGCACTGTTTGTTTAAGCAGTTACAAATGGACAGATGAAAGCATTAGTGATATAAATGTTGATCATAAATAATCCACACAGGGCAGGAGAGATGGCTCAGTAGTAAAGAGCTCTTGCTGGTTTTGCATATAGGTGGGCTCAATTGCCAGTACTTACACGGGGGATCACAACTATTCATTATTCCAAGTTCAGGATTTCTGAGACCATCTGTTGATCACTGTGAGGATCAGGTATCCATATAGTGTATATTGATGTATACAGGTAAAATACTCATATTCATTTAAAAATTCAAAGCAAACACAACAGGCAGGAAGGTCATGCACCTTCAACTCAATGACTCAGAAGGCTCAGGCACTATTAATGTCATAAATACATGCTATCTTGGGAAACAGAATGATACCCTCTGCCAAATTTTAAAATTCACAATATGGGTAAAACTCAGTACAACAGCTTATGTTTGACATGTACAAAAACCTACATTCCAGGCCCATCACCCAGTAATATAAAATAAAAACAGCTAAGAATGTTGGCCCACCATTAATCCCAGGACTTGGGAGCCAGAGTAAGAGAATCTGAGTTTGAGGTCTGCCTNGTGTATAGAGGTATACTTTCAGGACACCTAGGGCTACACAGACAAACCTTTTCTTCAAAAACAAACAGGCAAAATAATTAAAACATCAGACTACCAAACTGCCTTAGCACTGAATAGCAATTGTTTCATACTGTATGTGGTTGAGAGATAGAGTCTATAATGGTGCTGAAGGCATGACAGCACAAGAAGGAAGCTGGCTTAGTTTCCACACAAAGAACAGGAAATGGGTTGAGGCTAGAGACTCATATCATACCCCCAATGAGGAATTTTACCCAGCAAGGCTCTTCATACTAAAGGTTTTACAAACAACTGAAAGAAAGTCACCAAGGAGAGACATATTTCAAATACATCATCCTACCTGGGAGGTTTTTCAATCAACTATATTCTGACCCAGGTCACTATAGGCTGATGATCATCCACGAAGAAAATGCATTTGGTCATTTCAATGACCCTCATAGTCTGCAACATCCCTTACATCGTCCAAATGTCCAAAGTCTCTTCTGACACTCAAGACAATATCTTGACAGTGACATCTTGTAAAATTAGAAATCAAGCTACATCTTTCCAATATACAATGTCATAGAATACTATTCACATTCCAAAAGAGAGAAATGGAGATATAGTGAAGGAAGATTGGACCAAGACAAGGCTGAAGCACAGCATGACAAATATCAAATCCTGTATCTCTGTCTCAGATACAAAGGGCTTCAGTTTTGAAGGGCTTAGCTGGCCCCATCCCTGTAACTTCCCATACATCTCTCTCTCTTTGGTTACTTCAACTCCCTTTATGCAGCTAGGTAAAGAGTGAAAAAACAAAAAACCTACAACACCACGCTTCAATCCTCACAGCTTCATGCAGTGAACTCTCACAGTGTCCTCACTGGGTTTCTGACTCTGCCAAACACAAATCCTTGCAACAATGCTGAACTATAACCACAGCCTAAGAATTCATGACCTTAAATTTTGATTCTTTCTTGTTTCCAGGACCAGCACAAGTTGAGTGATCCTGCAAAGTTTGATTTCTTAATTGGGATGGACACTAAAACGCTTGGACCACAGGTGCAACAGGTTTTATATGAGCTTGCTTCCTGGGACTAGGAATCACTTTGCTTACTCCTTCCATAAATTGAAGGTTTAGCTGGATGGAGTCATACTCTTAAGGCACCTTGCTAGGCTTCCCTTCCATACCAAGGGCCTTCTCTATAATAGTGATAAACCTTGAAAATTCCTGCCTGTTTCAGCACTTAACTGCCATCTGAAACTACCTTTTCATTTTCATTTATTTCTGCCACACTTGTTTTCTTTTCACTGTAGACCTGAATGAGTCATCAGTAATAATCATCCAACAGAATCAATATCCCATTTTAGGAATTAAGCCCATTATTTTTAATTCTACCTTACTAAATTTCCAGGGAATGGGCAGAATAAGAAAGATTTTGGAGCAAAAATATCATACAAATGAACTTTAGTTTAATTTTTTGTTTTATTTTTGTTTTTCGAGACAGGGTTTCTCTGTGTAGCTTTGCGCCTTTCCTGGAACTCACTTGGTAGCCCGGGCTGGCCTCGAACTCACAGAGGTCCACCTGCCTCTGCCTCCCAAGTGCTGGGATTAAAGACATGCACCACCACCGCCCGGCTTTTAGTTTAATTTTTTTATGGAGTCTACCTATTTCCAACTGAAATCTATGATCTCAATCTCTACTTTCTGCCATTACTCTTAACATTCCCATCTTCCTGGTCCTAAAAGAACAGTCAACTAAGTTCTATGTGCAACTTTCTATAATTTTTGCCACCTAAAGTCTTGATATCTTCCATATTCTTCCAAAAGACAACATTCCCAGGCTCTGCCTAGCAACAAAATCACTTTCGTTGTTCTAACTTGCTTTTATTCTGCTGTGATAAAATCCTCTAACCAAAAACATCTCAGGCAATGAATGTGTCTATTTGGCTGATTGTGTCAGAACAAACTCCATCATTTTGGGAGATTAGAAAAGAAACTCAAGCTAACAATTGAAGGCAAAACTCATGGGCAAAGATTGTTTTCTGGCTTTCTCTCTTGCCTAGTCACTGTCTCATGCTCAGATAGCTCCCTTTTCTAGCCCAGGCCTACTTTCTTAGGGATATTGACACTCTAGGTGGAGGAGCCTCCACATCAATCATCAATCAATACAATCTATCACAGACATAATGGTTTCTGGCTATTATGAATAAAGCCACTATGAACATAGTTGAGCAAGTGTCCTTGTGGTAGGATGGAGGAGCATCTTTTGGGTATATGCCCAAGAGTGGTATAGCTGGGTCTTGAGGTAGATTGACTCCCAATTTTCTGAGGATCACATATTGACTTCCACAGTGGCTGTACAAGTTTGCACTTGTGGTAACAATGAATCCCCTTGCTCCATGTTCTTATCAGCATTAGCTGTCACTTGTATTATTGATCTTAACCATTCTGATGGGTGTAGTAGTTTTGATATGCATTTCCCTGATGGCTAAGGATGTTGAAAATTTCTTCAAGTGTTTCTCAGCCACTTTAGATTCCTCTACTGACAATTCTGTTTAGAGATGTACCCCATTATAATTGGATTATTTGGTTTGTTGTTGTCTAGTTTCTTGAGTTATTTATTATCCNGAGTGAGGCAACCCAGAAGCACATAGACAAATATGATATGTACTCACTTATAAGTGGATATTGGTAGTTAAGTAAAGTACAATCACAGTTAATCACAACACAATCCATAGATACAAAGAGGCTAACTAACAATAACAGCTCTAGGGTGGGTGCATGGATCTCCCTGGGAAGAGGAAATAGAATAGATTTTGTGGGTGCACTGAAGGCAGGTGGGAATGGGAAGAAGAATGGTCACGTGAGTAAGGAAGGGACAGAGGGGGGAAAGACAAGGAGAGATGCCTGGAATAGTGGAGCATTTAGCAGGGGATGTGGAAACAGTGCAGTGCAAACTTCCTGGAACCTATAAGGGTGACTCCAGTGAGGACTCCTAGTAATTAACAATATAGAGGCTGAACTAGCCATCTTCTGTAACCACATAAGGCTCCCAGTGGTGGGACTGGGACACCAAGCCAGCCACAAAACATTTGACCCACACTTGTCCTGCCTGTAAGATATGCTGGGGCAATATGGTAGTTCAGATATTCTGTAGTGATCAACCNATGACTGGTCTAACTTGAATCCCAAGCTGTGAGAGGAAGCCCATGCCTCACACTGCCTAGAATGCCAGGAACTTGAACTTGGATGGCTCAGAGAACTAGCATAGAACCAAATACAACTGATCAAGAAAAAAAAAATCAATGAAATGACTCATAACTATAGTCTGCTATAATCATAGATTGGTGCCTAGCTCAACTGTTATCATGGAAGTTTCTTCCAGCAGCTGATGGGAGCACACACAGAGATCCCTACTCAAACATTAGCTTGAGCTCTAGGAATCCTGTGGAAGGAGGGGGTGAAGATTGTAGAATCCAGAGAGGTTGAGGAAACTAGGGAAACATGACCCACAGAATCAACTAAGCAGGGCTCATAAGGGCTCAGAGAAACTGAAGTGGCAATCATGGAGCCTACATGGCTCTTTGCCACATCCTCTGCATATATGCTGTGGTTCTTTAGCTTGGCATATTTGTGTATACATGGGCCAAAAATGACAAAAAGCAAACAGAAATCACACAGATTTGAATGGAAAAAAAGATGATTATTCAACTCTGAACCAAAACCTATGAAGTTTGAAAAAAGAGCAACATTTTCATATTTTATATGTTTAAATCATAAGCTGGACAGTAGCTTGTGTGGGGCAAAGAACATCAAGACAAGGTCATCCTCAGGTGAATATGGATTTCAAAGTGACCTTGGCCTACTAATGACCAAGTCNCAAAATAAGTAAGACTGGCCAAAAAATTTTAGCCCACATGTGTTATTCTACTTTTTCAAAGCACAACCAACATTGACATTTAGTGATCATATAAAAAAGATCTCAGCCAGGTGTGTTGGCACATACTTTTACCCCAGGGCTCTGGAATCAGAGGCAAGCAGACCTCTGAGATTGAAGCCAGCCTGCTCTACTCAACAATGCCAGGCTCACCAAGGATACGTATTGAGACTATTTCAAAGAACCTAAAACAAAGGCCAGGAATGCTGATGTAAACCTTAATTCCCAGCACTTGCGAGTCAGAGGCAGGAGGAGTTGTCTGTGAGTTCAAGGCCAGCCTGGTCTACATGCAAGTTCTAGNACAGCCAGGGTTACACAGAAAGAATGTGTCAAAAAAAACAAATTGAATCAAAACAAGGTCTACTTTCATTATATCAAAATATTAAAGTCCTTCATTACTTAAGCCTAAAGAGTCTTTAAAATTTCAGTGTCTCCAACAGTTGCAGCCTTTTATGGAACTGATAAAGATTCAAAATGATTTTTCTAAACTACTAATATTAAATGCAAAAATATTTTATGCATTCTCTCCTTATAGTAGCCAAAGTATTCCAAGTGTCATACGTAGCAAATATTTATTTTATAGCTAGTTCTATGAGGTCAGAACTTTTTAGAACATGCTGTTATGTCATACAAATAAAATATAACAAATTGAAGAAAAAAAATCCAGTCCTGTGTAAATTTATTCAACACACATATCCTAAGTGTTATTTAAATACTGCTAATGTTTTTGAATGTTTCTTTGTGGGTGTATATGTGTGTATATGTGTTTGTGTGTGTGTTCATGTAATGTGTGTGTATTTATTTATGTGTATGTGTGGTATGTGTGGTTTATGTGATGTGTATCTATTTGTGTTTGTGTGTGTCTTTATGTTTGTGCATGTATTTGTGTGTGTGCATTTATATTTGTGTGTACTGTTTGTGTTTGTATGTCTTTGTCTTATATAATATTTAAAGGACCAGCCTTAAATATATTATACTTCCTAGGAGCCCAGAAGAGAAACTACACAATAGCGAGAATTATTTTTGGGAAATGAATCTAAGTACACCGAGCTCTATGTCCATCTACTTTACTCCTCTGGGATAGAATCCTATCTACACAGCTTCAGTTCTGTTCTCAAGCCTAGTTCCTTTCTGTTTAATTCTCTCTATATTTATCTACTGTACCCTCTAAGTTCTATCTTAATTCTCTCCTCGAAATTCTGCCTCATCTAGGTCCTTCTCATCTTGTTCTTACCCATCCAGTACCTTCCCATCTGGCTCTTAATCTTCCAACTCATTCCTCCAGTACTCTTCTAGTCCCTCAATCTAGTTCTTCCTCCCTCTAGTTCATTCCTCTCCAGTCCTTATACCTCTAAGTTCTCCGTCCCCCAGTTCTCTGAGCTATATCATTATAAACCCAAGCAATTGCAATCCTCCCCCTTCAGCCAGGTCACCAGGCCTAAATTCCTGCAAGGTCATATAAAGGCAGGTAAGAATTCTCCTCAGGCAGTGACCATCAGGCTTTCTTTTACAACCCAAAAGGGGAGTGGTAAAAGAGGAGGTCAACACTGAGTGNTAATAACCGGTTAGTATATCAAAAGTTGATTTATGTGCTCAACCTACATTCCTAGAGGTAGTTAGGGGTCTATAAAGTTCATAAGGCAGTATAAGGGTCTCAGCTAAAATTGCACAAGAGATAAAGCTATCCACCGAACCTAGGAAACAGACATTGTTTGTTTGGCCTTGGATGCTTGATAGGTACTTAGATAAGTACACTGTTAATAGTTCTTGGAAGCACACAAGCATACAAGAAAATCATTGTAGGAACCAGCTAATATATATACAAAAGCTAAAATATCACCAAGACTTCTTAAGCCATGGCTTGACCTTCGGAAAGTCCTTGACTTTTCCAAGTAGTAGCTTTTGTGATAGTAGCTGAATTCTATTACATTTTCCTGTGGCTTGCATCATCTTTGTATTTGAGTACTGTCTGTGTATTTGTGTGTGCAGCGTGTTTATGTGTATGTTGTGTGTGTATTTGTGTACATGTGTGAGGGAAAGAGAGGTGTGTGTGATGTGTCTCTTTTATGTGTGAGTGCACATACATGCTAGACCTCATATGTAGTGGCCAATGGACAACTTTCAGGACTTGGTTCTCTCTACCATGGGTTCCCAGGAACAAGCTTATTGCACATGTACAGCAATGTGCTTTGATCTGATAAGTCATCTCAAGATCTCTCAAATACATGTAAATAAACTTTTTAAAATAATTGCTGGCACCTAAAGTCAATACAAACATACCGTTATATGTGATTGCTTTTCAAACATATAAGAACTAACTCAAGTTTACTACTGAACCATCTTAGGTCAACTTCATGAGTGGGGAGATTTTAGTGCTTAAAATAATTTTATCTAAAGCAACAGTGGCTACCATTACCAAAATGCACTATATCCATTGGTGTATGCAGTTGCTAACACCAGACTGAAACTTCTCTCATGCTAAACATTAGCTGGATGTCTTTGCCACAGGACAAAGTTGGCAATTTAAGATGCATACAAATTATAATACCATCCATTGGCTTATACAGGTGACAGGAAAGTCCTTAAACTTTAAAAATTACATAATCCCTCTAGTGTGAAGATTCCACATCATGCTAAGTTGAGAGTTCCTCCTTCCATGAAACTCTCTAGAGCTGCAGATTAAAAATACCTACATTAAACCAGTTTTATTTAAAATTCCATTTTCTAGGGTCCATCTCCTAACAGCTATGATTCAGAGTAACTCGGATGGTGTTGAGTAAGCTGGAGTATGCTCTTTTTGCATTCCTGACAAGCAGCCAAATTTGGTTATGATTATCCCACACTTGTTGAGTATTTGTTTTTAAATCCCCCATATCATCCCCCCAATTGTGTGAATGGCACAATGGATATGACCAAATGCCCTCAGACTTTGTAGACTCTGTAAACTCATTAGCTGAACCACTTTCATTTCTAACTCTACAAGAAGTAGTAAACCTAGCTCTTCTGATCTAACACATGGCATATAACCCCAGTACTCAGAAGCTAGGAAGAAAGCTGTCATGAATCAGTGGTCTCCCTGGGCTAGATAACAACACAACAACAAAACAAATCCATTCAGGATAGTAAGGGCAGGCCTAAGATTGCAAGTCCTTTACAGCAAAAAAAATCACATTTGAGGTACCATTTTTTGTTCCAACTTTCTTCTTTGTTGCTGTGATTAAATTCTCTAACCAAGCCAGGCAGTGGTGGTGCACACCTCTAATCCCAGCACTTGGGAGGCAGAGGCAGGCAGATCTCTGTGAGTTCAAGGCCAGCCTGGGCTATAGAGTGAGTTTCAGGAAAAGCTTTAAAGAAAAAAAAAAGTTCTCTAACCAAAAGCAACTGAAGTAATGAACAGGTTTATACATATATAGGTTGATATCCCTAGGTCACACAGTCCATCTTTGTGGGAGCTTAGGATACAAACTCAAGCTAATAAATGAAGGCAAAACATGAAGAAACATTGCTTCCTAGCATTCTCTCTTGCTTTGTCACTGACTCATGCTAAGCTAGCTCTCTTATCCAACCCAGGCCCACTTGCTTAGAGATATTGCCAACTCAGTGGAAGAGACTTCAAACATCAATCATAATCAACACAATCTCTTTCAGACACAGCAATCAGATATTCTGATCTAGGCACACTCTCAACTGATGTTCCCTCAGATGACTCTAGGCCTTGACATGTTGACAGCTAAAGCTAATAAGGAAAAAGAGACAATAATATACAAGAAGGTTTTAAAGATCCAAAGCCAATGTATTAATCATATCCAGTCACTTAAGCAGCAAAAACCCAAACATGAAGATAGCAACAACTGGAAAGCACAGCTATGCCATGAAATGGGAAGCCTCTAAGATTAAGAAGAGAAAACTAAAACTCTCTCTCCACAGAAACTTACCAAACCAACAAAAACTGAAGGAACTCATAACATGAAATTTTCTGAATACAAAATTGGTGAAGGTCAATCATTTTCCAGAGAAACAACAATATAATTAGATGATAATAAGACAACAACATAGATGGCACCACTGAAAAAAATGAGACATAAAGACATAACTACAAATATATATCATGGTCCCTTAAACAAGAATGAAAAGATTCTAATCAAAATCAAACTACAAGAAATCTCTGGCCATCATTCATCCTGTACACTTTGTTTTCTCCTTTGCCAATAATAAAAAATGGGTTGTGTGAGGAGGGTGCCCCACCAAACTTGGAGAGATTCGCTTGAAGCCTTCTCAGGTTTTAAATTTTTAGAAAATAGTTTTGACTACTAAAAGGATTTCATTCTCCTATGATAAAGAAAAGGATGTCTGTTAAGATCACTTAGACAACATTTTGTTTCCTATGATTGATGATTGCCATCATCTGTATCAGAGTGAGAAAATGAAAACATTTTAAAACAAAATGCAAGAAAACAGACTTTTAAACAATCAGTGTACTTGATTTGCTCTAATTGCTTTATAAGTCACAAGTACTTTTGAAAACAAGTTTATTGCTTTTTTTGCATATGTTTGTGCATGAGAGAGTGTTATCCATGTATATACAGGATCTGGAATAGTAGATAGTTATGAGCCTCTCAACTTGAGTGTTGGTATCTGAACTCAGGTCATCACCAAAAAGAATATATGCTGAGCCACCTGCCAAGACATTTTATCCAATAAACCAAAAGTCTTTCACAGATTGACAACAATAAGAACAACAAAACCTAAATAAATAAAGAAACAAATAAATAATCCTTGGGAACATGCTGTATCAAAATTAAGATATTGTTTATGGGAAATTTGCAGAATAAAATGAATACAATCCAACAACAATGCCCAACAATTTATAATAGGAAAGCTGATTACAAAGCTACATTCACAGTGGAAACACTCAGAATGATCAATGAGATTATGAAAAATTAGTACACATATTGACATAATATGACTTCTATACTTATCACAAAACTACAACAATAAAGAATGTGTACAATATTTGTAAAAGAATAAAGATAGAGAGAAAAAGCCAAGAACAAACTATTAATCAAAAGACCAAAGGAAACTTAGCCAGGAAAAGTGTGATCTTGCCCAATGTTACCTAGCTACCTATGATTCTATGTGTACAGAAATTAAATAAACACAGACTTCACAACTTTCACAAAATTAACTCAAAGTGACCCTTAAACTGTTGTTTCTGACCTACCAGCTACTGATATTTCTTCCAAAGACAGAAGCCCCATGCTCTAGAGCTCTCTCTGCAAAAGGAGGTGATCTCCTGCTATGGCTCTGCAGCCCCTTATGCCTCCTTGTGTTTTCAGGTAAATCCCAAAACAACAAAGAAGAATAATTTAAAATCTTCTTCTTGTCACATGGATTATGGCACAAGATGTGGATTCTGCCCTATCCACCCACCCAATACCATGCACACCTGAGAACTCTCTGCAGCTCAGAAACTCCTTTTGTCCCCTGAAATTAAACTTCATTGAATCACACCATTGTGGCTGTGGAACAGAAAGTTAGAAACTTTCTAATCATCTATTGATGAAAGACAATCCACATCATCATCTTTCTACCAGTTTCTAAACTGTTTGAAACATTTATAAGACAAACCTGGAAGTGGAATGCAATATTCAGAACTTCTAGAAACCAGACCATAAGTTGTCCAATCTGTCTTTCCACTGTACACCAAAAGCATGCCTGTGTGTACNCACTGGACAATGATCATATCCTACAATGCCAGGACAGCAGAGTCTCCCCCTCCACAGGAAATTCATACACAGTGAGGCTCAGAGGACAAGGACAACTGCCCAGATCACCACATGGATGAACAGAACCACAGTTTGGATCATGGTCGATCCAAATCCCAGCAGAAATGGCAGTTCAGCACACCTGCTCTGAACACCCTACACTCACCATGGTATAGCTTGTGGTCTTCCTTACAACTCACTACAGCAGAATCTGAGGAGAATCCTGGAAAAAACCTGCAAGCTACCTGCCACTAGTATTCCTCATTGCTAAGCCTTCCCAGAATCCCTTATTGCCTAGGGCTACCCAGCTGGGCTTCAGAATATTAACAGCTCCCCTACTGGGTAATCAGAAATCAAATGACTCAGACAGCAAGCTGGGCAGTGGTGCATGCCTGTAATCCCAGCAGGCAGAGGCAAACGGATCTCTGTGAGTTCCAGGAAAGGCGCCAAAGCTACACAGAGAAACCCTGTCTCGAAAAACCAATAAATAAATAAATAAATAAATAAATAAATAAATAAATAAATAAATGGCTCAGACAGCACAGTTCTTCCAGCCTGTCTTGAAAAACCAATAAATAAATAAATAGATAAATAAATAAATAAATAGATAAATGACTCAGACAGCACAGTTCTTCCAGCTCTGCCCTCCCACTCAGACAGCACCGTTCTTCCAGCTCTGCCCTCCCAGCCCAGTAGAATGGGGCCTAGTCTAGAAAGTTTGTATTTTAGTAGACATTCTTCCACTCTCCTAGAGCACATCCTGTTCCTCATCCAAAGCACAGGGTCCTTTGTGTGCACATTCCATTACACACTCAATGTGCAGTACAGCCAACCCATTGCCTCCTAGCTGGGAGTCCTGCAGCCAAACACAGGTCACATTCACACAGTAACTTTCTGTGTGACTGATATTAAAGAAAAACAGGCCATGAATTAGAAAACAATGAGGGGTGATGGCATAGCTTAGAGACAGGAAAGAGAATGTGGATATGATGTAGTTATAATCTCAAAAANTTATTTTGAAAAGTTGAAACAGGCTTTATGGCCATGTGCTCCAGAGACTAGGGATTTGCATTAGCACACATCAAAGATTTTTCAAACCTTTTATCTCAAGGTGTACATCTAAAAGCAGAAAAACAACAGTCCTGTTAGGCAGGGCCACAATATTTTACCCAGATGTATTTTGGTGAGAAGTTAGCGGATACTCATTCACTGGTCTATTTTTCCTTCCCACAGACCAGTTAAGGCCCAGCCTGGAAGGAGTTGCGGACTGTCTTACCAGCACTGGGCAGCACAGGCAGGATTAGGGGTTCAAAGCAATTCTCAATTATACAGTGTGAGGCAAGCCTGAGCCACAGGAGACATAGATCTAAACCTTTGTTTCTCAACCTTCCTAATGCTGTGACCCTTTAATACAGTTCTTTATGATGTGGTGACCCTCTCAACACTATAAAATTATTTTCATTGCTACTTCATAACTATATTTTTGCTACTGTTATGAATTATATTATAAATATCTATGCTTTCTGATGGTCTTAGGCCAGTACTGTGATAGGGTCATTTAAACCCCCAAAGGGAGCCATGACCACCAAGGTTGAGAAGCACTGCTCTAAACTGATATAAATAAATAGTACTTAAGAAAAAAAATGGAATGAAATTCTTAAACAGGAAAACACTAAAAAATAGAAAAAAAAGCAGCAGTAGTGCATTTAAGGAAAATGAATTTTAAAAATGATACCAATAATTGATGTTTTAAAATGATAAAAATAATTGGAAGAACACTTAGCTATACTGACTTTGAAATGGAGCAGACAATTCCCTGGTAGAGAGAATGCCATTAATAAGAGACTGTATGACTTTGTCCCATGTAAAATGTTAGCCATTGATTACAGCCATTGCTGTAAGATAACACATGGAGTTACAGCCAATGGCCTGTGTTTTAAACCTCTCAGCTGTCTTAACTGTGTCAATCAGGATTGCACATATCTGCATAGGAGAATTTGCTAATTGGAAACTGAAAAATTAGTAGTTAAAGCTATCCTCCCTAAATTCTACACCTGCCAATTCTGTCTGTCTTCATTCACATGGAAGAAATTAATACATGCAGGGAAATTACACAGAAAGTCACTCACCATGCCCCATCAGTCCTTCTTTGTAATGGAGACCTCTGGCAGCTCAATGTCTTCAACTTCAGTCTGTAATCTAGCTATTGTCTAGTCTGTTTCCCCCTGCACTGTACACAGTACACTGTCCCTCCTCTTCCGGTCTGAAGGGAGAAGCGATGCTTCACACACAAATCATTTCCCTGTTCTGCAATGGACAATCCAATACATGACTCAAACGGGTAATTTTAGAACTCTGTGGTGCTGCAGACATGTAATCCAAGATTTAGGGTGGTTAATCAGGAGGATAACAAGGGCAATGCCCTATGGAGCTACAGACAGGGTTCAAGTTCCCCTCAGTCAACATAGAAGACCTTGACTCAAAACTGCTTTTCAAAAAGACTGGAGATGTTGCTGTTCTAGAATTAATATACCTTTATGGCACCCCAGGACTTAATGTTGGTTGTGACCCTGTAATAGTCCCTTGAGCAGCATTTAGAGGCCAGTTTTTTTTAATGGAGGGATGGGCCTTTCTGCTGGTTGTAAATCAGGGTTACCTCCTTTGTTATGGGAATGTAGCTGGTTAATCCTGGGGAACAAACTTTTACATTTTATCATACTAATCTCTAACAGGCATGCTTAGCATACTACTTATCTTTGGGATATAAGAAACTCTCCCTTACCTTAAATTCTTTGTGACTTAATGTCTCCTAAAAACTGGTTAAGTCCTTATACCATCAATTATATTACCATCAATTCTACTTTTCTACATCACAGTTTAGCAGTGGAGTGTTACTCCACACAGGAAATACTGTCTACAACCTCCACAGAATTAACTCTAGATGGATCCTAAACCTAAATGTTAAATGTTCCAAGTGCAGAATTTCTGGAAGATACTAGAGGAACCAGGGCTCTCTCAGTTTGGCAAATCTGTGTTCCATAGAGACAAGACAAGCACTAAGGGTGCTGGCATTTCACAGTGATGTCANCAAGGATATTTCAAAGCACAGTCCGGCTCCCAATGTTCTGCACAGACGCAGCCGGCAGAGTGAAATTACTCAGAGGCTGCCAGCTGGCCCCGGGAATTGCAAGGACCATGCAGGACCATACAGAACCACACTGGACCATGCAGGACCAGCAGGACCACACTGGACCACGCAGGACTAGGCAGGAACATGCCAAACTCTGCATCTAGCCACTGACTCCCACCCAGCCAGGGGAGGACCCACCACACTGGCTCCCATGGCTCAACTGGCCGCTCCTCCCAGTCTGGGGATAGCAGCCCCTGCTCACCATGTCGTGGTTTTCCAGCTCACCCACGCTCTCCGCAAAGCTCCCTGTAAAGCTCCCTACAGCAGCATTCACAGCACAGTACACAAAACCACTGGCGCCAGCTTCTCTTCAAAGCCAAGCCTGAAGCTGGCGGCCGGAAAGACCCTGCACAACTTCTGACTGGCAGGTCGCCTGGAGGGCCTGATTGGCTAGTGAGGTCTGAGTGACAAGAGCACCTCCCATAAGGTTACGTTGTGCTTAAAGAAACAGCACAATGGTTCCTGACCCTGCCTTCCATCCCAGACAAAGACCTTTTCTAAATTAGTGGGGATATACATTTCAATAGCATTTGCCCCTGGCTCCAATAGCAGACCCTGCTATCTTCCTGCTCTCCAGAGGCACTTCCTTTTCCTCCTGGATGGACACAATGTGGCTAGATAGCTTGTACAACCCACTATACTATGTAGGATGGAGTGATTCCTTGTCAAACAGGATATTAATAACTAAAAAGAGATTTAAGGGCACAAAAGGAGGTGTTTGTTATGTGGCTTCACACTGAGGTCAGGTGAACTGAAGGTACTTTTTACCTGGTTGTCACAGGGACTTCAGACAACCAAGGAAAGAAAAGCAGGAACTTGATCACNTCTGTCTCCCATCAGAAAGCTGGATGATGGCTGATGTACCCAGAGTCCCCCAAAGATCACCAAGAGACCAAATCCGATGCAAAACCAAAGAGTCTTTTTCTTGTTTCAAGTTAACCTGGGTCTCTCCATCTATCTGACACAGCAGCAGAGTAGGAAAGACCCTGAATAGCATT
>LZPO01055250.1:17480-29249 GCA_001675575.1 Neotoma lepida
CTCGGTAGCCCAGGCTGGCCTCGAACTCACAGAGATCCGCCTGCCTCTGCCTCCCGAGTACTGGGATTAAAGGCGTGCGCCACCACCGCCTGGCTAGAAAGGACTTTTAAACTGGCACATACCTTTAATCCCAGAACTCAGAAGGCAGAGGCAGGCAGATCTCTGTAAGTTTGAGACCAGCCTGGTCTACATAGTGAGTTCCAGGATAGCTAAGACTACACAGAGAAACCCTGTCTCAAAAAACAAAACAAAAAATATAGACTTTTAGTTTAGAAGTTTTACAAAAATAAAATCAACATTTTACAGTAACCAGCCAATTNGCCATGCAAATAAATCATATTAAATTTGGTCATCTATAAAACAAAAGGTAAAGGGGGGAGAGGAAAGAGTGGGGATTCACAATCATAATGGGAGACCTTACCAAACCTCTCTCTGTATCCAATGGGATAAACAGGAAAAGAGAACACTCAGTAGGGGCCCAGATGCTCCAACAAGACCATGACCAGTGCAAAGTAAAAGGTAGTACTTGTCCACGTTGACCCAAAATTATTCCAAGAAATAGGATGTGAGGTAGTGGTTGAGGAAAGACAACAAAAAAGTTGAGGTATTCTAAATTATTTGTCTGTAAGAAGAGAAATATAGACACTGAAAAGTATAAGTATTAAATAGATGAAGATAAAACAGTCACAAAAATAAATTACGATGACTACAAGTTTAAAAATGGAATGCTATATTAATCAGCTCTTCTGCACTATAACAAANACATGAGATAAACAATTTACATAGAGTAGTGCTTTGTTTTGGTTCATGGTTTTACAGTTCAAGTTCATGGTCAGCTGATCCTTGCTTTTGGCTCTATCTCAAGGAAGCATATTGTAACTGGAGGGTGTGGTGGAGCAAAATTCTTCACCTCATGGCCAAGGAGAAAAAAACAGTGAGGAGAGATGGACAGACCACACTCCCCCTCTAGCAACAAGCCCCAGCAACCTAAATGCCGTTACAAAGTCCCAATTCTTAAAGGTTCCAACTTCCAACATCCCGGGAGACCAACCTTCTAACACAAGCCTTTGGGAAACATTTCATATTCAAACTACAAAAAAATATATAGCTTTTAAGCCTAGAGAAGAAAATTTATCCAATTAAAAGCAGGAAACTGGAGTTGGAAAGATGACTCAGCCTTTAGGAGCACTGGCTACTCTTCCAGAGGACTTAGATTTGATTCCCAGTACCCTCCAGCAACTTGTACCTCAAACAGGGCCACTAATTGGAGACAAAGTATTTAAATATTTGAGCTTAGACATTTCTTATTCAAACCACCACAAGAACCTACAGCAGTGTCTAACAACCAGCTGTATACCTCCAGTGTCAAGGCATCCAACACTCTCTTTGGTTCTCCACAGGCATGCAAGGGGTGCACAGATACACACGTAGGCAAAACACATAAAATAAAACAATAAAAATGGGAATTTGAAACAATAGTGAGAAATGTCCCCACTTACAAACAGAAAAAAACAATACCCAGATGGCTCCCCTCACCATTTCTGTTGAATTTCCAAGAAATTGCTTCTTCCCCATCGTCATCCCTGGCATTGAATGAGATTTCATCATTTTAAGCCTTGGCTTCTGCCCTGAACAGTGCAGTTGTTATTGTAAATGAGGTGTTTACCTTGTTAGAAAGGATTTAATATATATCATCTGCTAGTGTTCTATTCTCACTACTTTTACTAGTATGTTATTGTTGCTTCAACTGCTAGTACTCATGAATGTTTATAGTATCCTGAGTTCCTCACTCCAGCTAATGTGGGGCCAAGGATAAGTCAATCAGTATTTTTAAATTGACTTATGCAAATACANAAAAGAAGTCTTAGAAGCATGGAAAAAGTTTCTTAGGAAAATGAAAACCATCATCAGAAGTTTGAATTAGAGCTAGGAATATGGCTCAGTTGATACAGTGCTTGCCCTAGAGTTGACAAAGCCCTAGGCTCTTTCCCCAGCACTGCATAAAACCAGNCATGGTGGTAAATGCCTGTAATCCAGCACCAGGGAAGTGGAGGCAGGAAGATCAGGAATTCAAAGGCATCCTCAGTGGATAGTGAGTTTGTGTACATCCTGGGCTACGTGAGACTCTGTCTCAAATAATGATTGTAGTAACAAAAGGGTAATGTATTTGATTGTTACATTAAATGAGTAATCCTATGTGATAGAGCATGCTGCATTAACTACAAGATATGACAGATTTGAGTGTAAGTTCAATTCTTACCCAGTTAGAACACATCGCAAAGAAATACAAGCTGGCAGGANCTCATTCCTGTCAGGGATTTATGGGAAGAGTGTCCCTAACTAGCTGCCCAGCCAAAGCACCTATACCCTTGCCATTACTTAGAGAAAATCCCAATGGGAGGTTTAGCTTTGTACATAGTCAATGTGCAAGAAACATTTATTTATCAGATTTTTCAGTTTCAGAGTTTCAATCACTNATCAATTAAGTCATTGGTGGCTTGTCACTCTNCCTCGGATTTCAAACCTTTCCAAATGNACTTGCTTATGAACATAGATCCTGAGACTATGAAAGTACTTGCTTAACAGAATGAACTTCAAACCAGAAGGAAACTGGCTTTGTAACCATTCTCTACAAAGATATAGTCGCTTTTTTTGGCCACTAAAAAGTCTAGAAACATACTNGGGATACAAATGTCTGAATTCATTGCAATATGTTTGAGAAAAAGAATGCTAGTGTGAATGAATATAAAGAAGACCCAGTACTACATTTTCCCATCATAGTTTACTTCAAAAAGAAAATAGCACAAATTAGTCAATACTTCACAGTGGAAAGGAGCATACCTTAGGAAGTGGTTCAGAGAGATATTTTAGTTCTCTTTGATTTATTGTTTCAGCTAATCATTTGACCACTTTGTGAACTTCCTTTCCTTAGGGAAATGTTCTGAATTTGATCTGATGTCCTTAAAGCTATTTCACTGTGAAAAATACTTTCAGTATTTATGAATTTACAAAATGTTCTTAACCTCTGAGGAAAAAAATAAATAGATAGGTTAGAGAAAATTAAAATGAGTCCAAATGACTGAGTGCATGTTTTGAAATCCCTCAAGTACAGGAAGAATGTAGGTGGAATAAAATAACAGTCCAACTCTGGCAAGAATCTAGAGAAATCTCTGAAGACATCAAAAAATAATTTTATATGAATCATTGTGTGTTTGTGTTTCTCCAGTGTTTCTTCCAAAGAAGAGGAAGAGTTGTAGGAAAGCATGAAAAAAGAAATGTGACCAAAACTCAGTGTTCAGCAAGAATACCCCAGTACAGCGAGCCTTCCTGGACTGTCAACAAGTTCACCATCCAATGGTAAAGCAATCCCATCTCAGTCAAGGAGAAAGTGACCATGCTAGGTGCTTAGCTTGTAAAGAAGCATGAGCAAGGTGGCATGGGTGACACAGGCCTATTATCCCAGCCCTGGGGAAGCTGAGGCAGGAGAGTCTTAAAGCCAAAGCCAATCTCAGCTATAGACCCAGGGCTCCATAGTGGGACTCTATGGAAAGAGAGACAGGTCAAGAAAAAGGGGATGTGGAAAAGGGGGATGTGGTAGAGGGAGAAAGAAGTGAGGAGAACCCTATGTGGTGCACCTGCCTGTAATGCTGGAACTCAATGGGTAGAGGCAGGAGGTTGTTCAAGATCATCTTTAGCTATATAGCAAGTCCATGAACAACCTAGGGAACATGAGACCATGTCTCAACAAAGAAAGAAAACAAAGAGAAGGGGGAAGAGGGGATAAGGGGGAGGAAGAAAAGGGAGAGGAAGTAAGGAAGGGAGGGAATATATCTGAACCAGACGGGATTCTTGCCTACATGAGCTACTTTAGGTGATGAAATCAGGTAAAAGATGAAGAGCACTGCTGAAACAGGCAGACTATAAAAATTTTCAAGTCATAGGGAGGTGAACTCTACTCTTGTTCCAAGCCTTCCTATCACCGAGAGTAGCCTTAGTTCTACAGCTAGTTCAGAATCCATAAAGCTTTCTAGTCCATAGACACTTATACCTCCAGTGAGACACTTACAAACACCTCTCTCTACACAGTATATTCTAGAAACATGTAAGCAATGTACTTGCCCTTAAGAAGGCAACCTAGCAATCAGAGATAGAAGCACGTAACAGCTAAGATGACAGATTGCAGAGCCAGAGGACTCTGNGATAAATCTAAGATCACATCACTGGATGACTTTAACCCTCAATTTCCCCATATGTAAGCTGAGTCTACTAGTAGTCTACCTTGTAGAACTGTAGGAATCAAATGAGACAAACAACTGTACTTAGGCACAGATGACCAGCATATGACCAGCCTTGCCTGTATGTGTACTAGTAGTGTTTCACATGATATAACCCTGACAAAACCAGCTTATGGAGGAAGGGTTTGTTTGGACTCATGATTTGAGCATGGTCTGTCGTGGCTGGAGAGGTACAGATGGGGAGAGAGCTTGAGCAGGAGCTTCTGGCAGCCTGTGCTGTTGTATCCAGAGTCAGGACNCAGAGAAAGATGAATTCTAGTTCTTAAATGGCTTCCTCCCTTTTTCACCCTCTTATTCAGCCTAGGACCCCATCCCATAGTATGCTGTGGCCCACATTCAGGGTGTTTCTTCTCTCTTCACTTAATCCTTAATGAAACTCTCCCACAGACATACTCAGAGGTGTGTTCCCTAGGAGAGTCTGGATCCAGTCAGGTTGACTGTAAANGTTGTCACTGTAAGTGAGACATGAGACAGAGAGTTCCTAAATTCCTGCTTTCTGTCACACACCAGTCTGGTACAACACCCCAATCATGAACTAGGCAAGAAACAACAACCATATGTTTGTACAAATATTACATGTCAACTAATTTTGTATTTCACTTTTTAAGACAAAGTTTTAGACTTCATGGAGCCTCCCCTTCTCTTCTCAACCAGAAACTAAACATCATTTGCATATCTATGGTACCTTGTGCAAAGCAGATCCTAGGAATTTGTGAGGAAACTATAAAAAGTAGAAGAAAGGCATGCTTGGAAAATCTTGTACTCCTGGGCAAAGAAAACAACAATTATGTGAAAAAGCCTATTGTATTCTGCTAAGACGATCTTTTGGAACCTAGTCATTTAACATTTCTTAAAAGTCAGCTCTTGAGTAGTTTAAAATAGAATAGATTCCACAGAGTTTCCACCCGAATGCACCACACTTTGCTTGTGTGGCGCAGGAATGTAAGGCAAGCAGCTCATGTCTGGAGTGTGATGCTCAGCCAGGTGAGTCCAGACCACCTTGAGTTATGGGCTTTTGGTCCAGATTGTCTGACTGCCAGTTGGAAGCCTTGGCTCTACTCCTTGGCCTTAGATGCCCAGAGGGTAACTNCTGGCCAGAGTGCCTGCAGGAGGCCAGGGAGCTCTAGGCCTCCTAGCTGAGTCTCACTCCTCTAAGACAAGTTACAGCTGGAAGACACGTTCCACCAGCATACCCAGCAATTCAGGATGTGTCCACTTTCCAATAAATGACTTAAAAAATCTTCCCATCAGTTTTCAGTCTAATTATAAGGATGTATTTAATTCACTGGAAACAAGTGGAAGCTATAACTTCACAGAATTGAGGTCACTTCCTTAGTGACAAGTTTTGAGACGTGTGGAGAAATTTGGAGGGAGCTTGCAGGAGGCTTGGTTTCAACTTCGATTAAGTAGCTTATTGAACTTCAACAAAGGAACTAACTTCTTTGGGCCCCAATTTATGTATCTGTAAATTGGGTGTGTAAATTGGATGTGTTTAAATAAAGGTGCCCCTTTGTTTGTTTTATCTTAAGAATTTATTAAAAACATTATCCATCATGTGCCTACCTGCTTCATAGAGTGTTTCACAGAACAGCCTAGTGAGATGCTGTGTTAGTCCATCTGGTACCATGANAAGTGCTTGAAGCTGAGTAACTTACGAAGAAAAGACATTTCTCATGGGTTTGAGCTAGGGANTCTAAGGTCAAGGTGATTGTATGTGGTGCCTGGTGATAGTCTTCTTCCCTGTCTTCATGTCAGAAGTCAGAAGGTGCAGAGGGGAAACGGCTTCCATCAAGCCCGTCTGCAACAGTACCATTCATTCACCAGGGCAGAACCCTAGTGTCATGAACACTTCCTAGAGTACCTTCCTCCCAAAACTTTTGCAGTGGGGATTAAGTTTCCAACACCTGAGTTGGGGACAGGACATGTTCGACCACTGCAAATATTAACACAGGACGGTGACGAAGAAGAAGGGACCTCATTTGTTTCCCACAATGGCTAAGCTATGGGACAAGGTGTGATCTAGGAGGACNTCCTGACACTGTCACATCTTCTTCCTACCAAACTCCAAGTGTCTTCAATTTGCTAGAATGAAAACACCTCTGTGTCTGAGAAAGATAAGTCCTACAGTGAAAGCACATTGCCTACTTGAACCTATGACTATGATGGGTTATACTTTGTCATTTACCTCTACGATAATCCCTCTATTTTTACAGTTCTCAGAGGAGAGATTTAAAAGCATTGAGTTTTACATNGAGAAGGTGTCTGAATTTCATTCTACAGACCAGATTTGTTCATAAGAATAGTTTGTCTTCTCTACCTGCCCCCCATTAATGGTGGAGAAATGTAATCAGAACATAGAGTAATATAGATCTGACCTACCACATTAAATTCCCTAGGACTGTTAGACAAATCAGTCATTACACCAGTCACACCTAACACACACAAAAGGAAGGCAGCCCCCCTTCATGACTACTTCTGATTGACTTACAGGTAAAGNTCTGACCCATGGCTAGCCCAGCCATAGACTGGTTATTGGGACATAGGATAATCAACAAATCCCTACTCATCAGGACAAAATGACTATTTTTAAAATCTGCAAATGCAAAAAATAGGCAAGACAGTTGGTAGTGAGTGAAAAACAGAGAAGACACCAACTGTACCAAGTTTTCAGTGTAGGATACATTCTAAAACTCTTTTAAAGATTCAAGACAAATCATAGATTCAAAATCACTTCCATTTCCTGTATCATTTTCTACAGATTGTTAAACTAGGAATCCTGCTCCTGAATTTCTTCCAAAGCAATATGACTGTGCTGATATGTTATCTGATGTAATTATTGCAATAAATGACTCTTCTATACAACCAAATGAGCAAAATGAAGCCCTGAACAACTGTTAGTCTCTATAGTGTGATTCCTGTCTGTCAAATAATGCTTAAAAGAGTGGGGATTGGACATTTGATCTGCTGATTACAAGGCCAGATCTACAGGTGCTGCATGCCACTGACTACTGTTCTTTCGGCTAGGCCAATGGGTGGAAGTGCAGCCATTAGNATTCAGTGAGACTTACTAAGGAAAGACATCTAGCACCCTGGCTCCATGTGATAAATACCATGACCAGAAGCAACTTTGGATGGAAGGAGAGGGTTATTTCAGCTTACAACTCTCAGGTCATACTCCATCACTGAGGGAAGTCAAGAGAGGAGCTCAAGGCAGGAACTGAAGTAGACGCTGCTCCTGGCTTGCTCAGTTGGTTTACTTACACACCCCAGGACCACCTGCCCAGGGATTGTACCACTCACAACAGGCTGAACCGTCCTCATCAGTCATTAATCAAGAAAATATCCCCACAAGCTTACCTACAGACTGACCTTATGGATTCATTTTCTGAGTTGAGGTTCCCTCCTCTCAGATGATTCTAGCTAGTGTCAAAAACTAGCCAACACATATCATAACTTACCTCACAGAAAAGACCATGATCCACATATTCTAGCACTGAGTCTTAAGTATTTGACCTTAATGAATGCATAATTCTTATAATACTATTAAGTTCAGTTTTTTAATGTAATACAATGACAGAAATACATGGTATTGGTTATGAGTACAAGCAATGAAAGTTCTCACAGTGCAGCCAGCAAGCCTCTCTTCAGAAAGATTTCTTTGGCTACCCAATGAAGACTGCCTAGGAAACGTTGAGCCAAGGGTTTCTAACCTCCGCCTTACTCAAGGTGCTTGATTCAGATTATTTGTTTCCATGGATAGTAATGAGTTCTGGATGCCTCAGAAAAGAACAAAGCACTTGCTATTTCCTCGACTGGCTCTCAGTGGTCCCNCCCTNGGTAGGTTGTCAGTTGCTTTCAGAAATCCTTGTTCACATATTTAAATGTAATGTTAGCATTTCCTTCATTGGTTCATTAAGTGCCCTTGGTACAGGTTAACCAATGACCCCAAAAGAGGTCTCNAGTTGCTATATAAGAGTGATGAGCAATTCGCACCCTGCACCTCAGCCAACAAAAATGTTGTGCCTTTTTACAAGCAGCTGAAGTCCCAGAAGGCCATGCAGTTCATGGCACGATATATGTAGAACAACAATAAAAACTTTTATGGCCCTGGGGAAGCCAACAAGTCCCAGAAGTGCCTGAGGCAGGTAAGCTGGTGTGTCCTCGAATAGCCTCATGCCTTAGCAGCTTCAGGAGACCGGATGCACAGTGCCTNGTCTGCAAACTTCAAAACAGTCCTAGATTTGAGACAAGCACATTCAGGTTTTCAGAGAAATCAGGGCAGTTGTTTTGAAGCAGGAAAACTGAATGAGTTTAATGAACAGCATGGGTGTTTTGTCTTGAAAACCCAAAGAAAATATACATTCTACTGCCTGTTTGTTAAGAAATAGACATGTTGACAGAAGTCTAATCAGGATGTTTGTGGCTGACAGCTGACTTCCATCCAGTGCCCTTTGAAAAGGCATGTGTGCTTCCCTGTATGTGTANCACAATGATAAATGTGCACAGAGTGTTGTCAGGAAGTGGGAATCTTTTCAGAGATTGCCCTTTCATTATAGATCAGCCCAGGAGGTCAACNCTGACACCAATTAGATGTTACGTGTGCAGCACCCACGATATGGAAAAGATTGCAATGGAGGAGGAAGTGGGTGAGAATTGTTGCCACTAAGAAGAATCATTTATAGCATACACTCAGTGAAGGTATGAAGTTTGTACAATTCTCCTCTCTCTCTCTCTCTCTCTCTCTCTCTCTCTCTCTCTCTCTCTCTCTCTCTCTGTGTGTGTGTGTGTGTGTGTGTGTGTGTGTGTGTGTGTACACTACCAAACTGTGAACCTCTGTCTGAGGTTTTTATTAAACAATCATCATTTGTTCATGCACTGTATTATGATAGTTACTTTTCTTATTACTATGACAATATCCCATAGAAACAAGTTAAGGGAGGAAGAGTTCATCTGGCCTCACTGTTTCAGACAGTTGCAGGTCCACTGTAACTGGAAAGGCAAGGTAGAGTGTCCAGTCCATTGAGCTACAGTGGCAATGAGCTACAGCAACTCTTGAGATCATTGTGGTCCAGGAAGCAGAGAGGGAGGACCAAGCCAGGGCCCGCCTTTAACCTTCATAGGCCTACTCCCCAATGCCCTACTTCCACCATTCCAGCTCACCTCCTACAGCATCCATAACCCTCAAAAACAGAACCAGCAGCCAGAGTACAAGCACCCAAAATTCCAGCCTGTAGGGCAGTTCAGACTCAAACCATTCAAATAGCTATGGATATATATTTTGTTTGAGCATATATATATGCTCAAACACATTTATTCTTTTTCCACACTAAATGTTAAGATAATGCCCATCCAAAATATAATTCCTTCAAATCCTCTTTATAGCCCTAAAATTTCTTCATCATATAAACAGATATTACTATATGTCTAACAATGTACACTGGCTAGGTGCCTGAAATAATAGCTGGATTTCCAAAGACGTGTGTTTCCTCGGGATGGAAAGATGTGACACTCAGAAGCCTTTGTGAGAAGACAAATGCATCTAAACNGATTCAAAACTACCCTGGCAGCCTGTGAAGGGAAGGGCAAATGCCCAAGCCAGCCTACCAGCTGTACTCCTAAACCATACAGAGAGGCACTGGCTGGGCAGCTCTGACTTAATCACCTGTCTGACAGCACACACTGTTCCCATCCAGATACACTTGTGTTAATGAATCCAGAAGTCCCCGGCTTTCACTAATGACCTCAGTTGGGATATTTTATCCAGCAGTCTTCCTCTGTTTTTTTAATTCTATGCCTTGCCTGTGAGAATTCCTATGCCAGAGGAAAAANATGTTTTTGATTTCGCAAAGAAACACTACCTAAATTACTGTTTTCTTAGTAACAATGTCTTCATATTACAGACCACCTTTCCATCCTTGGGGAAAAAAGAGAGCAACAAAACACGTGCAGAGATCACCTTCCTCTATCACAGAAAGCCTTGCTTTCCTCTCATCCAAAACTGCCACCTCTCTGCTGCCAAAAAGTATTTCTCACAATCCCTTAGGCTTTCCCTCTGGGTCTTTAATTCTCAAAGTCTGGCTTAACAGCCACAATTTAACTTGAGATTTGTGGAGATCAGATTCTAAGAGGATATGAAAGTTTTAAAATGGAGATACTCATTTTAAAATCCATACAATGTTCTTAAATACATCCATTAATTTCACTGATAAGGCCACTAGTCAATCATTAGTTGATCATAATTGATACGGAATTAATATATCTATTAATTATATCAGACAGAGAATCATGCATTCAGAGTAACCCTGTGCAACAGAAACATAACATGCATATTTATATTTTCTCATAACCACATTCAAAAGTAAAAAGAGATGGAAAATAATATCTTATTTAACTCAAACTAGTATTGTTTCAACATGTTCTCAATATTTTAGTATTACTAATGAAATATTTTGCATTTTGTACAAAATCTCATCCTTGTGGCACATCCCATGACCTTCCAGCAGCTTTGTCTAGTGCTCAGCAGAGCCAGAAAATCAACAATAGTGGCTGGAGAGGGGACTCCTTTTTCAGAGGACCCAGGTTCAGTTTCCAGCATCCATATGATTGATGCAGCTTACAACCACCTTCAACTCCAGTGCCAGGTGATCTGACACCCTCTTCTGGCCTCCTCAGATACCTGCATACATGTGGCATTCATACAGAGAGACATATATACATATATTAAAAACAACAATCTTATGCTGGATATTGTGATGCATGCCTTTAATCCCAGCACTCAGGAGGCAGAGGCAGGCAGATCTCTGTAAAGTCAAGGCTACTCTGGTCAATAAAGCAAGTTCTAGGATAGCCAGGGCTGTTACACAGAGAAACCCTGTCTCAGAAAAAACAACAGCAATAACAAAAAAAAAAAAACAACTTTAAAAAAACAACAGACAACTCAACAAATACTTAACATTATGAGAAAAGCAGTACTCAGCTTAGATTATTCATACCTTATACTGCAAATCCACTTTACAAAAAAATATATATTTTTACTAAAACATGATAGTTATACTTATGGACTATTCTATGGTGATTCAATACATGTATACAAGGAGTGTTGTTCAATGTAATAATTATTTCAATCTCTTCAACTGTTAGTCATTTTTACGTGCTGGGAATTTTGTGCTATGTTAGTCATTCTTAAACATGTGTGTTCTACGGACAGTTCTGCCATGCTGAAGAAGGAGCAGGGGTGGAGAGACTGCTCAGTGGTTAAGAGCACTTGCTGTACAGTCATGAGGACCAGAGTTTGGATGCCAGTACCCACATAACAAAGTAGGCATCTAATACATACCTGTAACCCCTGGCTCCAAGGAGGCCAGAGACAGGAGGATCACCAGGACTAACAGGCTTCCAGCCGAGCCGAGAAAACATGAGCCCCAGCTTCAGGGAAAGATCTTGCCTCAAGGAGGAATGGGTGTGCGAACACTCT
>LZPO01055250.1:52410-77820 GCA_001675575.1 Neotoma lepida
CTGTGTCAAACAGACACACACACACACACACACACACACACACACACACACACACATGCACGGGTTTCTTACTTAATCAGAGCTTGCCTCATCCTCATGTCATCTTTTAAAAGTGAACCCATAGCTCAGAGGTTAGGAGCATTAGGCTGTTCTTCCAGAGGTCCTGAGTTCAGTTCCCAGCAACCACATGGTGGCTCACAACCATCTGTAATGAGATCTGGCGCCCTCTTCTGGCATACAGGGATACATGCAGGCAGAACACTGTATACATAATAAATAATAAAATAAAATAAAATAAAAAAGTGAACCCAGAGTGTGAACTGCTGTTGAGAAGCCATATTCAATATCTGTTCATTCTCAGTACTTTACACGTTTTCAGTTTATATCAACTGCATCTGCATGAAAAAAATTATAATATCTCTGTCTGTAAGTACATGAGAGAATATTTTTAAAGGCTGACTTATTTAAATCAGAATCCAGCTTAAACTATATTGTTGCTGCCTTCAGGTCCAAGGCTTGCTGCCCAGATTGAAGGGAAAAGTTGATCTGCTGGTGTTTAACCCCCCATATGTCGTGACTCCGCCTGAAGAGGTAAGGCCCACAGCAGAATGTAGTCACTGTTTCCAGCTGTTCTGTTGGTGAGACAAGATCAGCTTGGTCTGACTTGGGTCTCTGCTGCTACCAACACTCCTCTGACTACACAGACGTGGTCAGTACCAGATACTGTGAATGACCCAGAAGGAAATGAATCCTGACGGAAGTACAAAGCATGATCCATCTAGTCAGAATTCTCACNCATATCTGCCATGCTGTTTAAACTGACTGACCCATTACCATAAATAAATTTATAAAGCAAATTTTTAAACTATTTCTAATCAACTATAAATTCACCAATAATGTCCTTCTCAAAGTCTCCATAGTGAGGAGTTAAGCCATATCAGCATTCTCCCAGAAGATGAAGGCACATAATTCAATAGTAGATGAGCACTGGCTTCTCTTTAATTGTGCCTGTTGTATTCTTTGGTGATTATTCTCTGGCACAGCTGGTAAATATGCTCACTTTCACTCCAGTTGCTCTGGCTTGCTCACATGAACTAAGAAGCAGGAAGTAAGTCACAGTCACAGAGGGAACAGCACTACGGTGTCTTGTATTCTGTCTACTGCCCCTGTAATGAAGTACCACAGGTTGTGTAATTAATATCTGTATTTCTCACAGTCTGGAGGCTGAGGCGACCAGTCTCAGGATGTGTGGCTGTGGCCAAGGCCTTTCTGCTGTGTTATGACAGAGACATCACATGCTGGAATGAGGAGACATTCCTAAACATGTGGCTCCCTTCTCCTTTTAATATGGCCACTAATCCCTCATGACCCCCATAATCTCTGACCCCTACTCGACCCACTCCAAATGCCATCAGCATATCAGTAGAGGATTAAGTTTCTAACATGAACTTAAGCTCCACAAAGATCTATGGAAATGAACCTTGTGATAAAAGTGGTTCAGTAGAGGTGGCTTAGTGGGTAAAGATGCTTGCCCCTGCACCTAGTCTCCAGGNCCCACATGGTAGAAAGAAACTCCCAAAAGACGGTCCTCTGCCCACATGTACACCCATACACATACACACAATAAATCAATCAATAAATTTTTTTTNAATGTTTCAGCCCTTAAGATCTAATTTTAAGAATCATTCAATAACTTGGTGTGGTGGTGCATGCCTCAGGAGGCAAAGGCAGGCAGATCTCTGAGTTCCAGGCCAGCCAAGGCTACACAATGAGACCCTGTCTCCAAACAAACACAAATCATTCAATAATAGGATAAAAACTAAAATGGACAAAGGTTTATTACATTCTGCTTATAATGACGTGAGCCTGTGTGCGCAGCAACGGTGGCTAATTCATGGTCATGGTCTCAGGGAACACTGAGAAAACCAGTCAGTGAAGAAACGGTTCAGAGAACATGGTGGCCTACTTGGGGTTNCAGTGTACTTCCAGTTATAGCAGTAAGCTAAGTATGTCTCCTGACCCTTACATCTGCTGAGACATAACGGAGGACCATGTACAGGCAATGCCCTGGGCTCTTCTGCAGTCCCAGCAGATCTGGTGCCTTTATTCCCAGAGCTGAACGATTAGAAAGGGTCAAGACAGCACAGGTCCAGCGAAGTGGCTCAGCAGTTAAAGGGTGCTTGCCACCAAGACTAATGACCAGAACTCACATGGTGGGAGAAAACTGGCTCCCAAAAGTTCTCTGATTTTCATGAGCGCACATACACACACACACACACACACACACACACACACACACACACACACTGATGATTTTTTTTAACCCAGCATAATAAAAAAGCAGTGGTCTGGAAATTAAATGAAGCAATGATTTCAACCCACAAAGTATAAAGACAAAGTAAATGAAATCACAAAGGTTAAAAATAAGTGATTTAGAGGTGATATCCAGAAGACATANATAGCAAGTAAGAGTTGGTGCTTGAAAACTCTGTGGCTATACTCACTATCACATTCAGAAACATGAATGTGTCTCTAAGGAACCAAGAGTGGACCCACTAGATGGCTCGGGTAGCAAGCAAACAGAAGGTAACACATGCCTGCTGCCTTCTGAAGTGGAATCCTCTCTTCTTTGGCCTCAAGGTTGGGCTGGTGCCAGAAATTCCTGAAGAGTCATCTCGGTTATAAGCAGATAAATGGGGCTTAACAGCCTGGAATCTTATCACAGGAAGTCCTACTACATTCTNGAGCAGTGACTAGAGAGGCCATGGGGACTGGCCCAAACCATCACACCTACTGAACAGCCAGACAAGTTCCTACAAAACAATGGAGTAAAGAGAGATGGGAGTCCTGAACAGGAGGAGCTTGCCCAGAAGAAAAGCAGAGGGATCGGGAAAGGGAGGTCTCCAAAAGGAAAAATCGGATGCTAAAGTGGAATTAATAGATCTGGGAATAATCAGAATTAGGTTCAAAGAAAATTCATAGACACAGCATATGTCAGAGACCACCTAAATAAGATATACTCCTTCAGTAAGGTTCTGTACCACCATAAGAAATGAATTAGAACTATACCAGGGGAAATGAGAGATCCTTGAGATGTTGTGACAGACTGTGGAGATGGGTTAGTGGATGAGATGCTTGTGAAAGAGTGAGGACCCACATGAGTGTGCTCTGAACCCATGAAAAAGCTGTGTGGGAATGCATATCTGTAACCCCAGCAGACCTGTGGTATGATGGGAAGCAGAAAGAGGGGTCCCTAGAAGCCCACAAGGCACTGGCCTGGTCTGTGCAATGGTGAGCAGGAGAGAACCCTCTTCCAACAAGGTGAAAGGCAAGGATTGTCTGACCTTCACTTGCCTACTCACACATACATACATGCTATACATGGCATCATCACATGCACTGAAATAAAGACATAGGAAAGAATGTGGAGCAATTCTGCATTCTGAAACATAGTTAAAAACCAAATTGTTGAAGATGGGGTGGGGGCAGACAAACAGACTTGGAAAACCTGCCCTTATCAGCAGGTTCATGTACTCTTTTGCTTTGTAAAATTTATGTGTGTGATTATAAAGGAGTTATTTTAAATTGGGAAATATGCCATATTAGGTGACTAAGAACAGAAAATATGGTTGTATATAAAACTAAGATCAAATATGGGTAAAGGCCACAGCAAGAAATAAACAGTTGTCAGCATTGAACTTAATTGTCATTGATTTCTTCCAAATATTCCTGTGGTCCTGACTGAACCCAGGGCCCTTTGCATACAATCCTGAACCCAGGGCCCCATGCATGCAATCCTGTCCCTTGGGGTTTTGAGGCAGGGTCTCACCATGTAGCTCAGGTTGGCCTTGAAATTCAGTCTTCTCCAGTGTTAAGCATGAAGATTGCAGGTGTGCCTAGCACACCTAGCATGCTGTTTTATTTGTTGGGTAATTACATGCTCTCTTGTAGCATAAGGACTTTAGGAGTTTGACAGAGTGACATTGAGAAGCCAAGGTACAATCCTTACTTGTTTGGTGATGTTTTGTGTCAAAAGGATCGTAATCTTGATGAAACTTGAATCACATCTCTCTGATTGGTGACAGGTAGGAAGTCATGGAATAGAAGCAGCTTGGGCTGGTGGCAGAAACGGCCGGGAAGTCATGGACAGATTCTTCCCATCGGCTTCAGAACTCCTCTCCCCAAGAGGGCTGTTCTACTTAGTTACCATAAAAGAAAACAATCCAGGTAATAATAATAATAAAAAAGCTTCTTGTTGACTGTTTACTAACAACAAAAGTGTAGAAAACTGTAACATAAAGTAGCCTGGGCTGTTGAGCGATTTAATCACTGACAACAGCTAATACAGCCAGAATTCAACAGTTCATGTTGAAAGGAGACTTAAGAGGTAAATGTTCATGTTTTAAAAACTATGGTCTTCTTAGGACAGGCAGTTTTCCCTCATTCATAAACTAATATTCAAATATAAACTCTGGCTTCTAACATTTCACCCTCAGTGTGGGTTCCTTCTCATGGGGCAGGTCTTACATTCCAGCAATAATAATAGAAAGAGAAGATGGTTACTCCCATAACATGTGCACCAGTGGGATACCTTGCGGACAGGCCACTGGTGTAGCTCACAGGCTTCATAGCTGGATAAGACTGATGATTACTTTATCCCCAGTAGTGTGTAGACTTTCCAGCACCATGAACACTAGCCAGTAGAGATGAAGTTTGCAGTCGAGTACCAGTTAGGTTTCTTGAGTGTGGGGTCTTCACCAATATAGTCTGAACCCTCAAGACTGTGTAGGGTAAACAATAGCTTTGGCAATGGCCTGTAATGTTTGTTGGGGGGTGGGGGAGTTGGTCTATGGATCCTTTTGGCTAACTGATAAAGACATAACCCATTCATTGTGCGTGAAGGGATTGCTTGGTACTATTTTCTTAGTTCAGTCTTTTCTAATATATATATAGATATAGATATAGATATAGATATAGATATAGATATGCTCACCATATGTGTGCAGGAGCCTAAGAAGGCCGGAAGAAAGTATTATGCCCTGGAACTATAGTTATAGATGGTTGTGAGCTATCATGTGAGTGCTGGGACTTGAACCCAGGTCCTCTGCAAGAGCCATAAATGCTCTTCACCACTGAGCCATCTTTTCAGCCCTAGGATTTATTTCCAAAAGAAGTAAATTTATTTATGCTCTCTAGGCACTGTCAGGATTCAGTTTGTCCATATTCTCATTGATATTTCCCAGAAAGGATATATGGCAGAGATTGGCACCAACCAGCTAAAATTGTGATTGCTTGCTCTAATAACAAGGTTAACTAATGATCCTGTGTCGTCTCAAGTGGACTACCACTACAAACTGGGCCCTAAGTCTGATCAGACTCCTCAGAACATCCTAACAATCAATGTGTCCCACTTCTCTCCAGTTCAAGCTTGAGTTAACAAACATTTATTTGGTGTACATTGTTTAGTCAGAGGGATTTAACGTGTTCATCATCTTACTAAACTGATCGGTGATCATGCATATCACCAAATGATTTGACTGAATTTTACCTTTTGGCTTTTGTTGTTGTTTCATTTTAGAAGAAATTTTTAAAACACTGAAGACAAAAGGTTTGCAAGGGACCACAGCACTTTGCAGGCAAGCCGGCCAAGAAATCCTGTCCGTCCTCAGGTTCAGCAAGTCCTAGTGTCCTGAGAAAACCACCAAAGTACGCAAGACCTGCCTGAAGCTGAATGCACTCAGTAGGTTTGCGACTGATGCCATTCCCTGGCCAAGAAATTTTATCAGAAATTTGTCATAAAGAAAAAGGTGGAGTCAGGGCAGTGATGGCGCACCCTGCCTTTAATCCCAACACTCAGAAGCACAGGCTGGCAGACCCCAGTTCAAGGCCAGCCAGGTTCTCAGAGGGAGTTCCAGGACAGCCAGGACTGTTACACAGAGAAACCCTGTCTCAAGGGGAAAAAAGGAGAAAATGGATAAATGGCTAAGAGGTTAAGAGCACTGGCTACTAGCACAGAGGTTTGGGGTCTAGTTTTGAGCACCCACATGGTAGCTCACAGCCACCCATAACTCCAGTTCCAAGGGAACCTCCTCTTTTCTGACTTCTGGATACCAGGCACACATGTGGTATACATACATAAAGCAAGACACCCATACACAGAAAACAACATAAACCGAAAAAAGAAAAAGATGTGAAGCTGGGGCGTTTTGTTTTCAAGGACTCAAAGTATGGGTATTTCTGTACATAAGTAAATGTGTATATTCTATTTATATTTTATATTTTATGTTATCTTTAGATATGAAATGATGTTTGATTTAGCATTAGCTATAATAGCAAAGTAATATGGTCACCCTAAATGTCCATCAGAAAGGACACTGGTTAAAATCAATGCCAGCTCTCCATCCCACTGAACATATAGCCATGAAACAAGTCACTGTGTAGACCCTGAACTAGAGGCTCCATGGCAACTCGTTACAACTGAGTGCAAAGAAGCTGTAGATGAATTTTATACCATACACGCTATATTAAAAATCCACCTGAGGCAGTGTATTGATGTGTGTACGTGACAAAGGTGTGGGAGGTAAACTGTAGGAATAAAATAATTTCACTCTTTTGTGGTGGCATTTGTTTTACACAATAGAAATATTAAACAATTACAGTGGATTATCATAAACAACATAAAAACTCTAAATGCAGGTGTGCTTTTATTCTTTGAACAAAGTAACACTACTCAATGACTGCTACCAGGTATTCATCAGGAAAAGTGCTTTTTTCTCTAGTTATTCANAAAGGCCCACCAGAGGCCAGTGATGTCATCCAAGAAGTCCAGCCATACACCTCCTATGGAGGTGACCTTAGATGATAATTTGCAGTGATTTTGCCTGCCCTCTATTTCTTTTAGGGGTGGCTATTGGTACATTGCCTGTGCTCATTGAACAACCCTGTGCCCATGTGGATATGGATATAGGAACACTGCCTGGACTCAGTGAATTAAATATACACAATACACAGATAAAATGCTTTTCTCTTTTTTATTTCATTTCTTTTTTTTGTTTTGTTTTGTTTTTGTTTTTTGTTTTTGTTTTCCAAGACAGGGTTTTCTCTGTGTTACAGCTTTGGCTGTCCTGGAACTTGCTTTGTAGACTAGGCTACCCTCAAACTCAGAGATCCACCAACCTTTGCCTCCCAAGTGCTGGGATAAAAGACCCACCACTGCCTGGCCAGATATAATCTTTTAAAGGTGTGTATGTGAGGGGTGGGTGGGTGTGCCGCATGTGGGCCAGAAGACCTAGAACTAGAATTAATTACAGGTGGTTGTAAACCACCCAGCACAGGTGTTGGAACCAAACTCAGGTCCCCTCGAAGAGCAGTAAGTGCTTTTAGTCAGTAAGCCACCTCTCCAGCCCTGTATATATAACTTAAAAAGTAGGGCATGAGGTTGAGGAGCTATGAAGAAGGTGAGGGGGTGATTATGATCAATATACACTATATATATGTATGAAATTTTCAAATAATGAAAATAATAATTCCCAGTTCATGATAGAGTAACTAGGGTCAGGATAACTTGATGATCAACATTCTCTGTTCATATCTGCCAAGATACAGTGTCAGTCCAAGGGCTGTCACTTAAAGCAAGAGTGGTTGTGCTATTAGCAGGGTCTTACTCCAGAATCCAGAAAGCCTGCAACTGCAGTTCTGGATGGAATCCCTGCCTGCCATTACAACTTCAGACACCATGGATTTGGTGGACCACATGGCCAGAGTGCCAGAGCAGCTCCCACAGCAGCCTGGACTTGGAAGAAGAGTGGGAAGGAGCAGGTTGTAGGTGAGACTTCTCAGGTACTCAGGAACATTTGTTTCCAACCTGTGGTCTTGCTGCCAATGTGCCACATTTGGGGAGTGGACAATTAGGTGAAAACCTGTTGGCTTTAGCAAGCTGAACCAACAGAAGCCCCAAAGGGGAAACTACACCACACTGAACTGTCAAGAATGTACAGGCTCGCTGATTGAACCCTGCCTGCAACCTGCGTCAGCTACAGTTTCACTGCTGGCAGGCACAAGAGCAGCACACATTATTAAAGCACAGAAATTAGTGTGANCGAGGGTGTGTTTTCATCAGTTTGTCTTTGTCCCAAATCCTGTGGGGGCGGAGGTGGGGGCAGCAGTGTGGACCCAGCCTGATGTATACCAAATGTATGCTGTGTTAGAGGGCAGGAACTCTGAGGAAGCCCTGGCGTGCCTTCTTTTAGTGTACATTATGTTTACCAGACTGCTACAGAGAGAAGCAGTATCCCTGCCTCCAGCTGATGCTGAGAAGGCATGAAATGGAATAGTGTAGTGACACATGAAAATGCCACAGTTAAGCCCATTACTTCAGATGCTAATTCAGTGAAACTAAGTTGTTTCTTACCCCCAAGGACCCTATTGAATCTGGGTAAATTACAGGATGCCTTGGTGTTACTCAAAGGAGTCCTTAAAGTTCACAGTAAATAAGTCAAAGCTCCCAGAGACAGATGAATACCCTAAATTCCTTTATAAGGAATATCTGCAAAATGGAAAGACAAATCTGTACAGACACTGGAAGATTCCATCAGAGACACATAACGTTTCTTTTACCTCTAATTTGGAGCAGAAAAAAGGAAAAGTTGGGTTATAAGACCTGTAAGGTAAAATGTGGTGAGGGCAGGAGAGCTGCCTGGGAGGAACAAACTTTAGAATGCTGTGATGCCTACCTTCAACCTGGCTATATCTGGAGTTAACTGAAACCCAAGTGATGAGCGCATCTGTGAGGGATTTTCTTAATTAAATCATTGAGGTAGGAAGACCCACTTTAAAACCAGATCTCTTGAGGTGGGAAGAGCCATGTTTAATCTGGGCCACACCTTCTGCTGGCAGCCTATATAAAGGACATGGAAGAAGGAAGCNTTTGCTCTTTGCCTGCTTGTTCTTGCTGGCAAGTCCATTCCTTCACTACCATTAGAGCCTACTTTTGGATTCTGGGATATATTGAAGACCAGCTGAGACAGCCAGCTAATCAACTGAACAAACTACTGGACTTTCCATTGGTAGACAGCCGCTGTTGGACCACAATCTGTATGCCATTCTGACATGGACATTCATTCTGTAAGTTCTGTTCCTCTAGGGAACCCTGACCAATAAAAATGTTAAGACAAAAAATATAGCTGAATCAAAATGGAAAAGAATCATCAATTTAATTAATTGGAAAAACTGTAAAGTTAAAGTCACATACCATGTTGAAGACAAGTTATATGCTTAACTAGAGAAAGTAAAGCATTATGTGACTTGTATCTAAAAATACAAGTAACCTAGTAGAAAAATAAGCATAAATTGTGGACATGTTTGTAAAATAATGACCATCAAGAATGAAGGAAACTCGGTCTCTCCGTAGTTAGGAAAATATGAATCATAACAAAGATGACAGGAGATAGAGCGCAGCTGTACAATGCTCTGCTAGCTCACAGCTCTCCAACTAGAAACTGGAAAATGTCATTAAGACTAAGCAGGAGAGACAAGTACAAACCGGAACCCTCTTACNGTACTTCCAGACAAGCTGACGTGTAGCCTAGTTAGGGAGCAATTTTACATATNCTGTTACCTGAAATTCCACTGTAACTCATGCCTCGAGAGCACCTACCACACTTGCTGAGGAAAGCTGATAAAGGATATATCCTTTTGCTCAAAATAGCAAAAACTGCCAAAGTAGCTATTAGGGAGACTGGTAGGGAGGATGCTAAGTAGCAGTTAAGTGAAGGAAGTTGTGACAAGGAGGAAAGCACCCTGAACTTTAAAGCAAAAAACCTGCCACACATTGTCTATGGATACAAACATACAGCATAAAGTATAAACCCTCAAATAGGAAGGAAGTGCACACACTCCTAACAGTAAACTGGCTCTGGAGAAGGAAGGAGGATGTCAGAGAATACAAAAGAGGAACATTTTATTTCTATAAAAATCAGAATCAAATAGGCAAAATAGTATGGGAAGAGTACAAGGATTTATATTATTTTCTGTATATTTGAAATATTTTCTAATTTGAAAGAATGATATAATAATCAAATAACAATTATTCACACCATAAAAATTTATCAAGTGTTAACATTTAAACCACAGAAATGCATATACATATATTAAATCATGAGAGAAACAAAAATTAAAAGTAAATTTTTAAAATTGCTATTTGAGGTTTTAAGTAAATTTGTAATGGGGCTTTGATTCTCAGCAATTTTAAGATGTTTTCATGCTAAAACTTCCAAGGCTGGTGTCCTGTATGTGAGTGTCATTAAANCTANAGTCTGAATGTGGAATTCNGGATTTCAGTCTTCCTTCTAGAAAGCTTTCTTCAGCATAGCAAAGAAGTGAGCTGACAACTATCCACACATCTTACAGAATGTATTCAGAGTCCCGAGTACGAGGAGTTCCTCCCTCCTGACCTGCCGGCTGCAGGAAGCCGAAGCTTCGCTACTCTGTCTCTCTTCTACTTGGACTTTTGGTCAGAAGTCAAGAAGAACCAATACTGGAAGGGTTATAAACAAAATTTTATTGTAAAACCACTTTTAAAGAAAAGTTTTCACGGGTATTACACAATCCTTGAGATTACTGTGTCAGAGGCAGACATAGAAAGGTAAGAGAATGTCTTAAGGGGTTAAGAAGAGGTAGTAGAATTTGATATCTACACTTCACTCTGTCCCTGAACCTCAAGACTGTAAGATAATAAATACTACACAGAAAAAATCAGGAGACAGACAACCGATGCTGCATCTGCAACCCACATAGTTCTCACTCTGGACTGTAATCCTGACCAAATTCATACTATTTCAGTAACAGTCATGTTGACAGTTCATGGTAAGCAGTGATTTTATTTCACATGAGCTGCACCCTTCTAATTAAACATTTGCAGAGATGAACCTGACCTAGGCGTCCTAACTACTAGATAGGAAATGGAAGACTGTGATAAAATTAGCCTAAGATCCAAACTTCCATACTTCATACTTTGGATACAGTTTTTAAAGGCAATGGCACTATAGCCAAGGCAGTTTTTGACTTGTTTAAACACTTCAAGTCTATTAAGACTTCATTCCGCCAGGCTTGGTGGCACGCACCTTTCATCCCAGCATTTGGGAGGCAGAGGCAGGCAGATCCTTGAATTCCAGGCTAGTCTCGTCTACAGAGTGAATTCCAGATCCACCCGGAGCTACACAATGAAATCCTGTCTCAAAACAAAAACAAAATACTAAAGACTTAATTTTACTTAGTACTAAAGCCTTCATTTCTGATGGTTTTAAATAATTAGCTCCTCCAATTCCTGATTTGGTGTAACCATGGCCAGTACGGATACCAAACTCTGCCTACAACATTTAAAGTCTCCTACAATATTCTTAAATACTGGTTTTTCCACACATCATCATGCTTTAGTAAGCATACTTATCTGTTCCTTTCTTGATAGACAACTACCATTTTACTTTACAAATAACCAAATAACTGCTTACCTCAAATTCCTACTCTTTGGAGACTCACTAAACTGAGTAACAAATTCACTCAAAATTTACAATTCAAATCTCATTAACACATGGAAATAATTCTTTCACAAGCAAAAGGTTAACGTCATGAATATAATTCATAAATTTCATAATTCTCAACAGAGCCTCTTAGACTTCAGTTCATCCTTCCATGTGAGATTTCAGAGCGCATTTGAAACACCTCTGGATATGGATATAAATAGCTTAGTGTCACTTTATCATGAAAACAATCTATGAAAATCACAGTAACTTTTAATTTTTCCATCATCACTAACAAACAAATCTTAAGTTTTCTCTAAAGATGTAAATCAGATCTCAATTCATTTTGCTTTTATACCTGGACTGTTCTACAACACAAACCAACAAACTTGATGTTTTATAAGTTATAATATAGCTAATGCTTTCACAAATTTCAGTTCTATAATTTAGAGTATTTTTGAGAAGAGATATATTTATTTTTAAATATACAAAGAGATTAAACCATTAATATAAATATTTTCTCTGAAATATGTAATATTCTCTTGTAAAAGAAAAGAGTTTCCAAAGATTTACAAAGCAATCTAAAGAGAAGTGAGGATGTAAGTGATCCTGATATAAAGATCACATTAACAGAGATGCCATTTCCATCATGCTCACTGGCTTCCTCACGTCAGTACTTCAAGATGGAGCCAAATCCATTGCCTCTGGCTTGACCGACAGCAGGGACAACTTACAACTTAAAAAAAAAAAGCCTCAGAAAAAGGTCTCACGACAGAGTGGACAAGTGGATTTGTTGCTGGATGTAAACCATTTGTACTGAAAAAGAAAAGGTTTTACTGTTAGAATAAATTTTAATGTTTTTATCTTACACACAAACACACACACACACGATAATCTAAATGATAACATGAAAACAGGAACGTACTAAAAATTTTGCCTTCCCATCTCCCAAATGAACATAACTAAATGTTCTTTCTAGAGGCTGCACTGTGATGCCTTGGCCCTATATACTTAGCTCATGCATAAAACTAAGGTAGAAGATCTATGATGAAATGACTCAATCAGTGTCCTNTTCAATATGATGTTTACAAAGAGCAAAAGGCTCTGATGATGGATGCCCAAGTCAAGTCTTATAGCCTCCTGTCCTGGTCTAGATCTCANAGGACCACCAATTCACTGAGTGCTAAGGGGTCTATAAGAATACCCATTCATTAAAGTGCTTTGATGTTCCACCTCAGAAAGTCACCAAGAATCTTTTACAGATTTTGAAACTTCCCTTCTTAATGTCTCCTATAAACATATACTGTCTTTCCTTAAACTGTGTGTGTCTACATGACAGGAGTGTGCAGTGCNTAGGGCATGAGGTCAGAGAACAACTCTTGTCAGGTTAGTTCTCTCCTGTCTTTACATGGTTGCCAGTCTTAGGCAGCAAGTGCCTCTCCTTTACCTGCTAAGCCATCTTACCAGCCCCACACACCATCTTCCAAATAAATACCACATATACACAGAGCACAAACATAGAAGAAATTTCTCTTTGCCTTACCAAGCAGGCTGAGTGGAACTTTTTCTTGCATGTTCTACAGGCTTTTTTGGGAAGAGAATAGTTGAAACCATGAATAACTGAGAAGCAGATCATACAATCTTCAACACCTTCAAAACGTTTGTCTACGTTATTCTTCCATAATGCTAAGCCTTCCATAATACTTCCATTCTGTCAGTAAAGAGGAAAGAGAGTCAACACACACTGAAGGCCTCCAAATGTTACGTTTATTCAATCCCACAAATTTCAAAGCTGAAATTTAATTATGGAAGGAGAATCTGGTTATATTATTTCCTAACTTTCCTAAATGTTGTTTTAAATAATCTCTGAATTTTTAGGAAAAAAATGTAATTTTTCACAATAAAGACAGTATTTACAGGAAATACTGGGGGTTAAAAAAGGTTTAAGTGAGATTCAGGCAGAGGCACAGAAGAAAAGGGGGAGTTTGGAAGTGAGTGAACCCAAGCTAAGGGAGTATGAGAAACCCTTAGAGAAACCCACACCTTGTAAGATCATTTATATATATATATATATATATATACACTATTTATTTAGGCTTTTTACTAATCTCTGAGAATTTCACATGTATTTTGAACACATCTACCATATCTACCAGCTCCCCCCGATCTCCACTCAGATCTGTCTCCATCTACCTATACCCCCACCCAAACACTGTATTCTATTCTCTTTTTAAAAAAAAAAGTAATTTAAAATTTTAACGTAATGCTACCTTTGTATGAATGGTTCATTAGCACGGTACCAGAGGCCCCCAAACAACAAAGGCTAATACCATGACCCCTGGCTGCCTACTAGAACTTGCTAAGATATAACACACTTTGGTTGCCAAAAACAGAGAAATCAGACTAGAACTGACCTGAACACTTCTCCCTGCCTTCCCAGNGCCAGAGGTGCTATGTAGGCCACTAATGGAGAAAGGACATCAGTCTTCTTACCCAGCACTGTACTTTGCTATAACATGGACTTTCCAGGCAAGATATGCCTGTCTACTGGTGCAATAGTGACAAGACTGTTGTGGGGGGAACAGCTTTCTCATTGGCTCTGTGACCTGCTTCACAGGAGGGAATTCAAATCCAGTTCTGTAAACCTCATCAAAAGCCCACATTACTTTTATTTTGCTAAATGACAAGCATGTTTTTAAACTTCCTTCTAAACACTATGTTTCAAACCCACACATAAGTGAGGCTCTTTCTCAAGTGGGCAGCAATGGAGACTCATAGCTGGTCAAATGCTGAGAGAACAGATGACATTTGACTGCTAAACCCTAAATGAGGCATCCGAATCAACCACTGAGAGCTGAGGAAACATCTTGGAAGAGGGAGCAGAGAGAATGTAAGCACCAGAGGCTATGAGGAAGGCTGTCTTCTGGACATGACATGGCTTCTGCACTTAGGAACTCACTGCAGCGATGGCGACCCACACAAGGTCAAGCCAGCAGGCAGTGTTAACTGGACTCTGTGGGGATGGGACTACTATGACACGAAAGCTGAAAGATGAAGGGAGATGAGCTGAGGGTGTCTGGGACAGGGAGTCAGGAAGGGAAATGGAGAGCGCGTATGCTCCACATACAGTGTATATATGTAGGAAACTGGGGGGGGGGGAGATATTCTTTAAAAAAACTGAAAAAGACTTTAAAACCTTCTGAACCAATTCTTTAAGTGTTATGCTCTCAGCTTCTCTAGTGAAATTAAGTCACTCAGAACAGCTTTTCTAATTTTCAAATGACAGTGATGACATCATCTGACCTCAATTGACTTACAATAATGGAATGTAAATTTGCTTTAAAGTAATTTCCTTTATTGTAAAGTACTTTAAAATATATACTTTATAACATACAAACAAAACAGGAGATTTATAATTGTTTAAAGCTCAAAGGCAAGTTGAAATGCAGGGATAAAAGCTACTGAGAAAACATCATCAACCTAGTCCCTCTGAGGAGAGTCTCTCAAATTCTCTAATTCCATGTGTTGTTCTCCACCTTCTGCAGTGTCAGGGAATAAAGCCCACCCCTGCCAAACAACAGAAGATTCATCAGAGCTTTGAAAATTAAAGCAGAGATGGAAGCTTCAGCTCATTTAGGAATGTGTTTGTGTTTAACTAAGAATTTATAATTTTTCATTTAAGCAGAGAGATTATACTTGGTGTTCAGCTGCTCCTTCAATAGATCATCAAAAGCATACCTGGTGGGTGAGGTAAGTGCTTAGCTGCAGCATCCAGTTGCGCCACTGCTGCACAGCCACCCCAATTCTTTTCCCACTTTCCACTGTTATTGAACCCAAGGGATAATTGGAAGGCAGCTGTATTATAAGTTCAATGACTATGTCTTCGATAGTGTAAGTAGCCATCACTTCTCGGGTAGTAGCTCGCGCTTTAACCTACAATACAAAAAAAGTATTTTTTCTTTGCCAAATAGCTTCCTGTTATTCAAAACTCCAAACACTTTGTTAGATCAACTACCTAGGAGGATAAAGGAGATCAATACATCATTCATCTGATACCAGGCATTTAAAATGTAGGTTTAAGAGCCCGGCATGTGGCAGAGTATGGCTCATGCCTTTAATCCCATCACTCTGAAGGCAGAGGCAGATGGATGTCTGTGATCTAAACTCGTCNACATAGTGTGTTTCTGATGAACCAATGCTACCAGTGAGACCCTGTCTCAAAAAATAAAAGACTTTAGCATGCTTTAGATCACTTTATGACATGTATAGTTTGTCTTACAAATAATTGTTCATAGAAAGTACCTAACTGTAGTAGGTTTTAACACAACAAAGCATGGTTGAACAGTCAAAAGGCATCCAGAGTATGAAGTATCAGCTGGATGGCTACTATATCTTTCTTGACACAGAGGAATCAGAAAATAAGGTAGATAATCTTCTATAAATTCTGAATCAAAAGGTTACAATTTGTGACAACATAAGCAATCAAAGATACCAAAGGTATTTGTTTTCTGGAAAAAGTTAAGACAACTAACCGTCATGCCACTGAATAGCTGTGTACTTGTTTGTACAGAAGATATTTCTTGAAAAGAAAGAACATTGCTGACATACTTGCTTGTAAATCTATCTACAATATTGAAAACACGCTTCTCACTGCTATTCCACCACAGCCGAACCATGGCAGGTAAGTCTTTTAAAGTCATGTGATAGACTGAACATGCCAAGTGTGGAATATGGTATGGAAGAGTTGCTGTTTCTGAGGAAAAAAACAAATTCCAAGTCAGTGATATGTACTTCTCACCTAGAAGAGCAGACTAACATAGTCCTTAGAAAGCCATTTTGGTGTTGAGTAGAAAGTCCTTACTCAACACCAGTGTGGTAGCTCATAAAACAGAGAACAACCCCAACTCAGAGCATTAGCATCCTCCCACGCACTCAAACAGAACCACAACAATGACAAGACATAGGAGTGAAAATCCCACTGACATAGGAAAGTCTAGAAATAATATCCTGTTTCACACAAAGACCACAAATGTAATGGGACAAGTATTTTTTAAAAAAAAGAAACATTTAAGGTTTTGTTTTTGTTTTTTTTTTTAATTATAAAAGTTGCAGCTGGGCAGTGGTGGCGCACGCCTTTAATCCCAGCATCCAGGAGGCAGAGGCAGANGCAGAGGCAGGATCTCTGTGAGTTNGAGGCTATCCTGGTCTACAGAGCAAGTTCCAGAACAGCCACAGCTGTTATATAGAGAAACCCTGTCTTCAAAAACAAAAACAAAACAAACAAACAAAAGATCCCAGGATCTGAACAGGTGGCTTAATGGTTAAGAACATCTGTTGCTCTTGCAGAGGAACTAGATTCCCAGCATGCATGTGGCAGCTCACAACTGTCTGCAATTCCAGACCTAGGGAACAGACACCCTCTTCTGGCCTCTGTGGGCAGAAACGTGGTGCAGATACAAAACACTCATATATATAAAATAAAAATAAGCCTAAAAAAGCTTTTTTTAAAAAAGGAGCACCCCAATCTTCACACCACGTGATACATCCTCAGATAGGTAAGTTTATAATATGACAATACAGCCAGGTGCACTGCATGGCTATCTCCTCAACTAAAACGTGAGTTCCCAGATGAAGAACACAAACTTCAAACTTATTTTTATTCCATTAATTAAATATAGATAGCTNGGCATGGTGGCACATGCTTTTAATCCAGAAGAGGTAGACAGATCTCTATGAGTTCAAGGCTATCCTGGCCTACAGAATTCCAAGCTAGCAAAGGCCACTGTGAGACCCTGTCTCAAAAAACAAAATTAAAAAAAAAAGACTCATATAGAATAATAAGCTCCAAAAAACAAATGGAATTCTTTATAACCTTATCCATAAGATCCAGCAATTTGTCCTATCAGATAAATTTGGAAAATCCTGCATTTTAGCACCCCCATAGGTAAGANTTCCATTTGGGGTTATCCTCCAGACCTCTAGGAANTTTAGTACAACCTGGTCTCAGTCAAATCGCTAAGAAGGATGCACACATGAAGACCACTGACCTCTAATACTCAGCTGAAGCTCCTCAGTGAAGAATGTTTTGGGGTCCTTATTTGATACCTCAATAGCTGTCTCTCCATAAGTAGGGTTTTCTGGCATAAGTCTGAACAGATGATAGAGTAATTTATTCAAACTCTTAGTTTTCCGAAGGTACATTGAATACAGAGCACGAAGCTGGAGGAAAGCAAAGAATGTATTTAGTAAACTCAACTAAGCCAAGACAAAAGACAAATCAAACTATAATAGATTATGCAACCATACCACAAAANGTATTTCAACACTTGGAATTATAAGGAAGAGCTAGTGACACAGCCCAGTGGCAGAGCACTAACATGCACTGAGATGGTAGGCTCATCTCCAACACTGACAAAACAGAGAGAGTGACAGAGGGGGTGACTACCGATGGCTCCATTACAGGAAGACTCTATAAATCATACGGACATCTTTATTTCCCAAATGCACTACATGACATGGCACTGCACTTTGCCTCATAAACTGACAGTGTCCCTCCTTATTATTAGATATATACTACTAATATTTTTCTCAAATCATCTCCCCATCAATACAGCCAAATTGGTTTGCAGGCTCTATTTGAGCCAAGAATATGTAGCTGCTATTCCCACAGATGACCAACTCACACCCTCCCACACATTCCTTCCACACCACAGTCTTTAATCTTGCAAATTCCTGAGTAAAACTAATCTCATTTTCAAGGTTAACTTTATATCAAATATTATAGCATTCTTTTAGAACAGAACACACGACTGAGTAACCCAAAACGTCTTCACAATTGTTTCACCACCAAACAGGAAATTCTATATAAAAATGTGCATTTCTAGCCGGGCGGTGGTGGCGCACGCCTTTAATCCCAGCACTCNGGAGGCAGAGGCAGGCGGATCTCTGTGAGTTNGAGGCCAGCCTGGGCTACCAAGTGAGTTCCAGGAAAGGCGCAAAGCTACACAGAGAAACCCTGTCTCGAAAAACCAAAAAAANATATGCATTTCTAGTCCCTCTTAAAATTAGGAAAATCTGGCACCCTGGGAGCACCCCCAGAACTCTGTGGGATACTCATGTTTCGAAACTACTTGTCTTCCAATAACCCAGCCTTCACTTTCCACATCTTTACTGCTTTGGTCTCTGCCACAGTTCCATCATGATGCCTTTCTTTGTNCCACACACCTCACAGCATAAGTCTCACTGAGGAAACAAACTACTCTTAAGGGTAGGTCCCATGCCAGCAGTANATGACCAACAGAAACAAATTCAAAGGCATCTTTGGAGGGTTTTGGTTTTGTCTATCATGTTAAGTCAGGGCACTCTGTTACTTGGTTTTTGCTTTTTTTCTACCTTACAGGTTCTTTGTGTATACATTATGGGTTCTAGTTTTCAGTTTTTATGGGATTNCTGAGTGTGTGAATGTGTGTGTATGTTTCTTGTGCTTTTTCTTTGGCTCTTTTTCTTGNTTGCTTGTTTTGATTTGCTTTTGATCTGTCTTATTTTATTTATTATTCCTTAGATGCCTGTTTGTTTTCTAAGGAAAAACAGAAAGGCTATGGATTGGATGGGAGGAGATGTAGGGAGGAATTGGAAGTAGTAGGGGAGGGGAAACCATAATTAAAATACATTGTATGAAAAAAATTATTTTCAAGCAAAGAAAAAAAATGCTGCTGTTGCTGGGCCCATGGTACATGCCTTTAATCCCAGCGTTTTCAAGACAGAGGCAGGCAGATCTTGTGAGTTCCAGGCCACAGCTGCATAGAACACCTTGTCTTAACAAGAAAAGCTTCTGTACAATCTTAAGTTCCTCCTCTATCTTGAGAATCAAAACTATGGCTCATGTCCATTTTCCTGATTTAAGGAACATGGTGACTTTAAGATGACAAATTTCCCTGGATAGTGGTGGCACACCCCCTTAAACCCAGCACTCAGGAGACAGAGGCAAGCTGATTTCCCTAACTTCGAGGCCAGCCTGGTCTACAGAGTGAGTTCACAGAGGACTACACAAAGAAACCCTGTCTGGGGAGTGGCAGGGGGAAACAAATTTCATACACACCAAACTCCGAATTTGCTGTCATTTTTTGGACATCAATATTTTAGGAACAAATTTAAAAGCTCCACAAGAGACTCTTAAAATACAGCATCAGCAAATAATAGTAGCATAAGTACTAAACCTAAAAACAGGCTTGACAAGAAATAAAATATTCTGTTTAACAATTAGACCAATGTTGGCCCTGGTGTGATCTTCCCCTAAAATACACAAATATAACAATGTATAAACTTAGCCAGGCTGTAGTGGCACACGCTTTTAATCCCAGCACTCTGGAGGTGGAGACAGGCGAATCTCTGAGTCTGAGGCCAGCCTGGAACTCTACAGAACGAGTTCCAGGACGGCCAGGGCTACACAAAGAAACCCTGTCTCAAAAAACAAAACAAAACAAAAAAAGAAAAAAAAGTGTACAAATTAATATATTTGTACCAAGGCATGGGTATAGGCAACAACAAAGTCTAATTTAAGAATTCAGAAAAGAATGTCAGAAACATTTAAGTCCACTTTAGACAAGAAGTCCTCAACTAAGTATTTCTGTTCTGACTACAGCAGAAGACACTCCCCAAGGTGATTACACAGTCGGACATTGGATGAGAGTGGATACCTGTGATCCCAGCACTCTGGAAGCTGAGGCAGGATGAAGTCCACACCTCAAAACTGACAAGGAGAGGAAGTTTTGTTGTTGTTGTTGTTGTTTGCTTATCTTTAAATAAGTGTGGGTATTTCTAAAGAAATAAAAGGTAAAATTGTACAGGATAGCACACACCTATAGTGCTAGAATTGGAGAGGCTNAGGTAGCAGATTGGAGTTGAAGTCCAGTGTGGATTACACAACAAGATTCCATCCCGAAAAATGAAAGAAAAGAGTATGACAGAGGCGAGGGGCAAGAAAGGGAGGTGTGAAAGACTGAGCTTTCTTCTGAAATGTGAAATAAAAGAGACATCTAGTGGCCATTGCAGTAACTGGATTATTATTAGGCTATTTTCACTGGGTTAAAGTTTTGACACAGAGGCAATATATAGCTCATGACACTGGGTAGTCTTTCGAAGCTCGTCCTCAGAACACTGGTTTTCAGTGATGTAGCAACTGAATCTTTGTAGCAAGATGGTGGCTTCCAAGCTGGGTGGTGGTGGCCCACACTTTAATCCCAGCACTCGGGAGGCAGAGGCAGACAGAGCTCACAGAGTGAGTTTGAGGCCAATCTGGTCTACAAAGTAGTGGGTTCCAGGACAGCCAGGGCTACACAGAGAAACCCTGTCTCAAAAAAACAAAACGAAAAAAAGATGGTGGCTTCCAAAAACAGCAGGACCTAATTCCAATTCTCTAAAATCATTGTTAGCACAAAGTCAAATCATAATAAGATCTTTCCCTAAAGTACAGAAATTAGTTGATTACATTCTGTTAGGGAAAAAAAATAGCCCAGACCCATTTCCAAGATTCACTCTGGGGAGGAAAAGGCATGCATTTGGAAGAGTAAGAAAGTAGCAGCAGGGGGCTGGAGAGATGGCTCAGGAGTTAAAAGCACNAAGTATTCAGTTCCCAGATTCAATTCCCAGCACCCACATGACAGCTCACAACTGCCTGTAACTCCAGTTCCAGGGGATCTAACACCCTTACAGACATACATACAGGCAAAACACCAACGCACATAAAATAAAAATAAATATTGAAAAACAAAAAGCAACAATCTTGACAGCAGGTATATGAACCTAGCTAGACAGGTTTAGATTACAATGTAGGGCAGCCCCACTTTGAGTCAAAAGGATAGGAAGGAAGGTCTTTTGAGAAACAAACTACAGCACAACAGTCCAAAGCTGTCACATGGTTTATTCCATAACACCCTACCACCCCAAAGATGACTTGTGTTTATTTACCTGAGATGAAGCAGCTTTGAAGAAAGTAAGTATTAATTTCCAAGTAAGGAGGTATCCCAGAACATAGCAGAAATCCTCGCTCAGAGGCTTAATGGAAACTATCTGCCCCACAGGAACACAGCCCAGGACGTTCTCTAGCAGTTCCTCTTGAGTGCTAAGAAGAGACATCAGTGCTGCCGGCGGTGACCTGGGAGACAATGATCACACAGTACCATTTACTTGTTTCTAAACAAATTAAAAGTACTTAAAAACTTCAAGTATTAAAAAAAGAAAATTTCCCCTATTTTCCAAAAAGATGTTCCCATGCTATAAAGATAGAGAGTAGATGTCATCACCTGAACACAGTTGTAGAAAACTACCCAACTTTTTGTTGTATAAGAAAACAAGTCACGTGGCCAGAGAAGCACGTGGTTCAGGTAGAAGTGGACCAGGGATCTAGGCTTCGTGTCTTACCAAGGGAAGGAGGAGGCACTGAGCTTCGCCTTACTTTCCACTTCCGTTCCTACCGTCTGCTTACTTTGCAATCAGAACATGGCAAAAAGATCATCACAATTTATGCAATCCTTTTAATTTCAATCAGAGCATCTCTCCTCTGAGAAGCTTGACATTCACGTTAATTCACAGTGTAGTTCATTTTCTTTACTGGATCACATATCTCAGTACTTGGGAGTCTTAAAAAGTAAAATCCTCATTGGCTTTCAAACTGTTCTCCATAGCACTCTAACTTTCATTTTTGTGCTATTTTCTCCTACTGGCTTCCTGCTGCTCATTCATGAACCTAGGCTTTCTCCGAGCTTCTACCATCTCATGGACCAAGACTTCCTCTTCTTGTCACTGCTATCTTACAAACATCAGGTTTGCAATCACTTTCCATACTCCCATCCAATNCTGTTATCTAACTTCTGGAATGGTTCCATCTCAGCTTGCTTCTTTCTGCAATTGATGCTTTACCTCATGTCAGAATCNGCTGGNGGCATACCATGTCCTAGCAAATGATATCCTAAATCCTTAATGATTCCATCTGCACAGGCTGTGTGTGGTGTATGCATGTATGTGTCTGCCCAGATCATATGCATGTGGAGGCCAGAAGAGGACATCAGATTTCTTCCTTTATCACTTTGCAGCTTATCCCTTCAGGCAAGGCCTTCTCACTGTACCCAACACTCACTGTTCAGACTACTCTGGCTGGCAGCCAGAGCACCTGCCTATCTCTGACCCCCCCCTGCCCCAATCCTGGCGTAACAGGCACATCTGGCCATGCCTGGCTCTTATGTAGGTATGGGGAATTCCAGCTGGGGTGCTCATGCTTCATAGGAAGGGCTCTTACCTAACTCATCCAGTTCCCTAGCCCAGTAATACCATTTCTAAGGTCATCTCTTATCCTACTCCTCAACTATGGTTCTAGTTTCTTCCACTGTATCCTCCCCTGCTTTGTACACANTAGTTTAACTCTCACTGAACAAATGAGAACTACTTGTGAGTTTGCTGTAATCCAGGAAGGATTCTGAGTGATGTTGAGAGTGGAATAGGGAACAGAAATTCTTTCTCTCATAGGGCTTGCTGAATAATAACTGGATAAGTGACACACACTCAACATTTCCCATGGACATCTTGAACAGTCACACCTTGGTGTCCACCCAGTGTTCCTTCTGTGTCCTACTGCAATGCTAGCAAGCTGTCTGTCCTGTTTCTTAGCACCTGTCACATGTTATACAATCTACTACAGAGCAGCTGCATCCACTAGATTATAAGCCCTTTTGGAGTCGGACTTTCCTTTGGGCTACCAGCTCACAAATAATGACACAGAGAACTTATTATTAATTATGAAAGCTCAGCCTATAGCTTAGGCTTTTTCCCAACTAGCTCTTATAAATTAAATTAACCTGTTTCTATTAATCTACATTCTGCCACATGGCTCAGTTTCCAACTTCTTCNGTGTCTCGCTGGTGTCTCCCCACCTTTCTTCTTCCCAGAGTTCCTCTCTCCCCAAAAGTCCCACCTATTCTCTCCTGCCTAGCTATTGGCCATTCAGTAATAACACATCCTCACACAGTGTAAACATATATTCCACAACACCCCTTAGCAAAAACAATGTGCTTACTATACAATTGTACTTATCCCTCTGCACTTATATTCTGTGTACAAAGTAGGGCTCAATGGATACCTGAACTACCTCACTATTTCCACAGCTACTACATGACCAAAGAAAGTTGTTATGAACAGCAGCACACAAAACTATGATTCAAGAGCAATTAAACAGGAAAATATGGATATGGCTCAATAGTTAAGAGCACTGTATGCTATGGTAGAGGACTGAGGTTTGATTCCTAGTACCCACATGGCAACTCACACTCATCTATTAACTCCAGTTCCAGGGAATATATGCTGCACTCTTCTGGCCTCCGAGGGCAGCAGGCATACATGTGGTACACTGATAAACGTACAGACAAAACACCCATATGCGTAAAATTATTTTAAAAAGAAAACAGTTAACATTAACTTAGGATTTCATTTGCCTATGGAACTTCCAAAGGGTATGCATACAGAATTAGTACAAATTCTGAAGTCAGGGGTTTTTTTGTTGTTGTTGTTTTGTTTTTCAAGACAGGGTTTCTCTGTGTAGCTTTGGAACCTGTCCTGGAACTCACTTTGTAGACCAGGCTGGCCTCAAACTCACAGAATCCACCTACCTCTGCCTCCCAACTGCTGGGATTAAAGGTGTGCACCACCACCACCTGGCTGAAGTCAGAGTTTGTCTGCATTTCTTTCTAAGAACCTGGCAAGCCAATTTATAAAAGGAAGTGCAAATGGGGTGACTTAGTGGGTGAAGCACTTACTATACAAGCTTAGGGACCTGAATTTGGATCTCCAGAGCTCATGCAAAACTCAAGGTGGCAGCACATTTCTTCAGTCCCTGCCCTCATAGAGCAAGATGGGAGATAGAGACAGGAGAGTCCCCAGTGGCTGGTGGCCAACTGGGCAAACTGTGGCAGCAAACAAGAGACTATCACAGACAAAAGGAAAGTAAGGACCAACACCCGACGTTAACCTGTAACCCCNCACACACAAAACACAGCACACAAGCAAACATATACTCAGAAGAAAGTGCAACAAAAGCAAACAAGCCAAAAAGCCTTACAAGGCAGGTTCTTCTTCTTCATCTCCATACAACTTCAGATTGTCCTGATCATACTTCGGGAATTCAGGCATCAGTCTGAGAAGCAGAACACCATTTTTAAACACTTTATAACAAATTGACTATTGTTAACTTGTGCTTTAGGCCAACAAGACATACTTTGTGCTGAGTTTATCTTTTAATAATTCTTTTCCAAACTAACTACTTATGGCCAAGATTATCTAAAAATTAATTACACAGGGACAAAAATCATAGTCAAAAACTTGTCCTCCCTACTACTATCCAGTCTTTTTTCATTTCTCATCAATTGTTTTAAAGATTAAAAGTACAAACAAGGGGCTGGAACAGTGGCTCAGTGAATAAAANCAAACATTAAATAGGCATCATGTTTTAGAGACTAAAATACTCCTTCAGCTGAAGATGTCTTACTTGTAGAGCATGTGATAAGCAGCAATTTGCACAGGTCTGGCTCTGAAGAGAAGCAGTGGGGTCAAAGTATTTAGCAAAGTCTGGAGGTGCTCCGGCAAGTTTGTTTTCTGGCCGGCAACCAATCGCACAGGGAGCTTGTGACTTAGCAGCTGGTCCTTTGACATGTACGTTAATGCTTCACACATGGGCTTCAGCATTGCATTCTGAAAGGATGTTTCAGACAGGTCTTTGTTTTCTCCTGATACCAAAATGAAGAAACACACATCTCAAAAAAGTAACATAAGTGCGCTGATCAAATCAAATGTCACTTAAGAAAACCAAATGGGCCGGGCGGTGGTGGCGCACGCCTTTAATCCCAGCACT
>LZPO01055250.1:85372-100687 GCA_001675575.1 Neotoma lepida
AACACACATGATAAATACAGATATATAGATATAGGTATGGATCAATCATTCTGAAAAGTGTTAGGATTTTAAAGCACTGATTTTTAGGATTCCTTTTTCAGAACTAAATAAATTTGGATCACTAAGTTATCCAAAACTTTGTACCCAACTGCCACTAATTACCAAAGGAATGGGAGTTTAGGTAGTTCTTCACAACTGGAACTGAGCGCTCACTCCCAAGCAATATCAAAGTACCTCAAGATCCTTGAGGAGAGATGACCTTAAACATCTATCTGACTTACAGATCAGAAGCCACCGCTGAGAAGGGACTGTCTCCCAGAGAGTAACTGAGAGTCTCAGTGAAGGGCAAAGAAGCACCAATAAAACCCTGAGGGAAAGGGTTGGCCTTTTTTGGCTACCTGGATCTTGCCATGTAGACCAGGCTGTCTCCAACTCACAGAGATCTGCCTGCCTCTACCTCCCGAGTGCTGGGATTAAATGCCTGCATCACCACACCCAGCAAGATGAAAGTGTTAGTATGGACCAGTGTTAAAGAGGAAGTCTGGTATCCTCATACTGTAAAGCATATTCAAAATACTGGTAAACTAAAACAAGAAAAATGTCATTTCAAACAGTTAAACATCTACGCTACAAGGACTATTTTCATAATCCATTTTCCTCATCTAGGGAAGAGAAACTCATGGCTATGAGTTAAGAAACATCTAAATCACAGGTACAGTTAAAGTACAGGTTGGATTTGAAAGCCATGGGAGGACCAGTCACATGTAACAAATTAAAACAATGTCTACAGGTTTCTAATTCTTTCATCTTCTGCTACCTCAATGTATTTATGAGTTAAGAAAGAGGTAAAATCCAAATACCTCCCCTAGAAGATTAAATCAAATATTTAAAATCTGTAAGTGCTTACTATTAAACGGGCTTTAGATCAATGCTCTGATTGAAGCACAAGCACAAACTGGGCTTACATTTTATAGAAGGGAAAGCCATATACAAACAATGACTTTACAAACAAATTGAAAGGGAGTCTCACCTGTCAAATAACAGCTGCAAGAGGCTAGAAGTATTACCAAGTACAGATAAGTTGCCATACGTTATATTCATTTTTTGAAGCATTACACAAAATCCAGTCAGAAAAGGTGGTGGATTGTCAAGTTCTTCACACCATTGCAGTGAATACAGCAGCTCTGCAACTAACAGAAGGGTCACAGCCAGTTATCAAAGGCACACNGTGTACAGTACCCCATGCTGACTGAACTGTCAAATACTATCTTAAGCTTGTGGAAAGCTGAGTCTGGGGCTCTCCCTTGTCTCTTCCAACACTCCTTGTCCTGGAGCAAGATGGCTTCCTAACTCTGTAACACAAGGCAGCTGAGGGCATTGAAAACATCGTGGTGAGAACAGGGAGAAAGCGATCTGTTTCCACCAAAGTAACTATTGTTTATCCTACAATCTAAACATCTTCATTGGAAAAAGGACACTAGAAACTCAACCATGGAGAGGACCAAGAGGACCCTCCACCTGGGTCTCTCCTTGAGTTGATATCCACTAGACGACTTTAAGTGCCTGCTTTGATGATGTTATTTGCTGCTATTCATTCTTTTACATGCAAGCCTTACTGGGGGCAAAACTGCTCTGACCAAGGCTCAGTAGGAACTCCACTTAATACTCAACTGTGTTCCCCCAATTATTTCTGCTGGATATCTGTAAGCTTAATTTGAAGATGTTACCTTTTGTTTGCTCTCTCAATTGAGCTGCAGTCATCTCTGCTAGATGCTGTGACTGCTCAATTTGATGTTTTGCTAACTATCTGCTGCTTCTATCAGGTACTTGCTATTTCTTCTTTCACCTTTGCTTGCTTGGCACTTAATAAATATGCTCACTAAAATCTAAAGCACAGCCATCATAGACTTTCTGGCCATCCAGAACACATGGTGGCTTTCACTCCACTACCCATTTCTAACAGCTGTGCTCACTCATATAAAAACAGCTGTCAGGTGGTTTGCAAATTGCTTTGAGATATGAAAGTGACAAAAGCGGTCAGTCATAAAACAGTACCTTTGTCGAGTGCGGTGGCATGTACCTATAGTCCCAGGCACCCAAGAGGCTGAGGTGGGAGAAATAGGAGACCAGTATGGCAATCTGGTGAAGCCCCATGTCAAAACAAATACCACTCCTCTTCCAAACAGAGCCCTAACTTACTAGACACTGAGAAAAGCTAGCTGTGACTATAGTAACACTGGTAAGTTACACAAAGATAAAAGAAACTGGGCCAAGAGTGGTAGCACACACCTTTAATGCTGGAAGAGGCAGGCAGATCTCAGTGAGTTCAAGGTCAGCTTGGTCTACAAAAAGGTAAGGGCTAGAGAGATGGCTCAACAGCTGAGAGCACTTGTCAAGTTTGTTTCTCAGCACCCATGTCAGACAACTCACAGCCATCTACAGCTCTAACTCCAAAAGATCCAACTCCTTTGGCCTCTGAGGGCACCTGCACTCAAGTGAACATACTCACATACACACACATACCTACACATAATTAAAANTAAATCTTAAGAAACAAAAACAAGAAAAAATAAAACTAAGAGGTTCTAAGACCTTAGAAGAGAACTTCATGCCAATTAGGCAAAAACAGGATCCAATGTAAACTAAGTAAANGTAGGGGCGGGGGTGGGGGCACATGCCTTTAATCACAAAGGAAGATCTCTGTGAGGCCAGTCAGGGCTCCACAGCATGACCCTGTCTCAAAACAAACAAATATAGTAAGCATGTGTCTCAGTAACAGACTGCTCTGCAGTAAAATCTCTCAGGATTGTTTTGAGAATAAAAGGACCAAGAGTCCAGGAGAAAACCTCATGATCACAGGTTTCCAGCACAGAGACAGCCAAAGCTCTTACAAGTCACGTAGGTCATGGAATTAGGAGTCTTGAACTCGATCTACCTTAAAAAGCACTCATTAAGTTAGCAAAAACACTTACAATATTGAACTGAGAGCCGATGAGAAGACTAAACATCCCTCATCTGGACATAATGGCTTCAGACCTGTAAACCCAGCAACTTGGGAGACAGAGGCAAGTCCATCTTTGATGTGGGATNNCTTTCTGTATGCTGTGAATATNTGTTGCTCTGANTGGTTGATAAATAAAGCCGTTTTGCCTCTGGCAAGGCAGCTTAGAGGCAGGAGGAAATCCAAGCAGATAGGAAGAGAAAGGAGAGGCAGGGAGTCGCCATCCCACCATCCAGAGAGCAGCATGTAATGGCACACAGGTAAAGCCACAGAACACGTGGGGACATAGATTTATAGAAACGGGTTCATTTAAAATATAAGAGCTAGCTAGCAAGGGGCCTGCCATAGACCATACAGTTATAAATAATATAAGCCTCTGTGTGTTTATTTGGGTCTGAGCGGCTGCAGGACCAGGCAGGACACAGGAAAACTTTTAGCTACACATCTTTCTGATGTTTGAGTCCATCCTGGTCTACAGAGTAAGTTCCAGGCCAGCTAGAGCAATATACTGAGACCCTACCTCAAAAAACATCAAAATAGAGAAAGATGACAATGATTAAATTTCTTCATATTTGGTGGGCTGAGGTAGGCTGAGATTTTTGCCTCCAAAGGAAAAAAAAGTGGGGATAAGGGGCTAGAAGTGTGGATCATTGATTAAAAGCAGTTGCTACACTTCCAGAAGACTGAGTTCATTTCCCAGCACCCATGTTAGCCCACTCAAAACTGCCTGTAACACTAGCTTCAGTGGTGATCTGAAGTGGTCTTCTGGCTTCCAGGAGCACCAGCATGTGCACACACATAAACTAAANTAATACAACAAGAATAAATCATCAACTTCCAGTCTTATGTTTGGACAGAGTCTGAGCAATGTAAATTAAATATGGCACTCAACAGCCAAAAGAAGTTTCACCTTCCTTCCACAGAGCATGACCCTCACAGACATGCAGGTTCTCCATCTGGAATACTATTAGGACATGCCTACAATACTATGAATGGGGAAATGTGCTGGGGTTCTAAACCTTGAGATTCAACATTGGCACCTCTATCTGCTAGTAAACTAATTAGAGCCCTGTGTATAAAAGTATATATGTTCAAAAACCAAGAGAGCTTTCAGAATCCTGACAAAACACTAAGCATCACACCTGCTTTCTTCAGGGCATGTGACACGGGATCTCCTTACTCTGACATTATGCCAGCTTGAATAAAATAACTGATTTTACATCAAACTATGCTGGACAGCTAACAATATTATAGCAAGCCTAAACCAAATGATAAGTTCTCTTTATTTATAAGTTTTAACTATCTGAATCTTCATAAATACTCACTTATTTTCTCAAGAACATTGTTTTCCAGGACTATTTTCTTTTTCCGGGCAATCAAGATCATTTTGCTCAATAATGATGANGTACACAGATGACTGGGAAGAGTCTGTGTATCTTGTTCCTTAAAGTCAGTCTTGAAGCATTCATAATTTAAGCTCAATCTTCCCTCTAAAAGAGGTCTGTATAACCACTGTAAACAGAACACACTAAATTATATGCAAATACATTACATATTCTAAATTGCTTACTATTTAAAGATTTCCAATGTTTATTCACATACTCATCTAGTTCCTTTTGTTCAAATGAGACTATTAGAAAGTGCAGTTTATGTAACTCCTCATAGACCCAGAACTTTGGTTTCTATCAGAGCAGTCATCAACATGCACATTTCATACCCTAAGACAGAACCGGACCGTATTCCTCATTACATGAGGCGTTGTCAAATGGTATATTTGCATTAATAACACCTGCTCATAATGTCCAGAAACTAAAGAGCAATGCAAGAAATGCTTTTAAGCCGGGCGTGGTGGCACACACCTTTACTCTGGAAGCAGAGGCAGGTGATCTCTGTGAGTTTGAGGTTAGCCTGGACTACAAAGAGAGTTCCAGAACAGCCAGAGAGCAGTTACACAGAGAAACCATGTCTTGAAAAAACAAAAAAAAACAAAAAACAAAAAAAAGAAAAGAAATGCTTTTGTGGTAGTTTGAATGTAATTGGCCCCTATTAATCTCATAGGGAGTGGCACTATTAGGAGGTGTGGCTTGTTGGAGTGGGTATGGCCTTGTTGGAGGAAGTGTGTCACTGTGGGGGCAGACTGAGGTTTCCTATGCTCAGGATACCATCCAGTGTCTCAGTCAACTTGCTGTTGCCTGCAAGATGTAGGACTCTCAGCTACTATTCCAGCATCATGTCTACCTGCACACAGCTATGCTCCCTGCCATGATGATAATGGACTGAACCTCTGAACTATAAGTGAGCCCCCTCAATTAAACGTTTTCCTTATAAGAGTTGCCNTGGTCATGGTGTCTTTTCAGTGATAGAAATCCTAAGACAGATTTTAACTATTTTTGATTCTCCNGGATAAAAATACTGAAGCATGCATGAAATAAAAACTTCAGAATGAGATGGGCACTCAGCGATGTTAAGCATACCTGAATAGGAAGAGACCGCCTCATCTTCTCCCACTCACTGTCAGTGGGCATTACACTTCCAATATAGACTCCAAGAAGAGAAGTATCCCCACTCTCTACAAGAGTATTCAGTAAATCACCAACAGCAGACAAGAGGACCTGAAGACTAAGAATAATGCAAAGAACTGTAGTAGTTATGGGACAACTAGGTTCAACAATCTAGTGCACATTAAACATCCAATTATAAAAACAGCATACCTGAGCAGACAAAGACAGAAAAATAGAAGGTGTTCCTTCCTACCCCTCACCATACCTAAGACACATAGAATCAAAACTGGGGATATAATCAAACATTTGTATTGTGAAACTGAGTGATGCTTCTATCTGAGGTTGTAGTGGATGACCATTTTTAGATATGGAATGTTTGAAATACAACTACCTTACCAAATGATAAAAGCATGATTATTTGAACCAACCTCAAAGATACGATATGCATTATTTGAAGTTCATTATATGAGCAGCTATATAAAATATTCTTGTAATCCAGAATCTTAAAAATGAACAACCAAGGATAATTAGTATGTACGGTGGCCATGAAAGATCACAGTTAACAATCCAAAATCTTTAATACAGAATAATATACCACAACAATGCNGCTAACCATAGATAGTTTAGCAGATGAATAATTGTTCAACTGACAGTTAAAATAAATAATGTTAAGACAAAATGTTTTTTGAAAAATCTGGACTATCCAGTTTTGGAAATTCTTAAATAGATTGGAACTCACACTAATCATGAACTTTTTTTTTTAAGAGCAGGTTCTTACCATACAGTCCAGAATGGCCTCAAAGTTGTGATCCTTCTAATGCTAGGGATATGAGCATGCACTATCACAGCCAGAATGAGATCTTACATAAGGGACAATGTGCAACAGTGCACAAAAAGGTTACCTCGTGTTATCCAAAGCTGAAAACTGAACCTGATCCTTCAGCCACAGAACCGACAAACGTAAGAAAGTACTCTGCTCATGTGTACTTGCAGTTTGACGGACCAATAAATTTATGCCAGAGAGCAAAGTATTTCTCAGTTTACAGATCAGAAAATCTAAAAAGGAATTAGCAATAATTTGTAATCTCGCTGAATGAACTCTTATCAGTACAAAACATCTGAAACAAATTTGCTGCAGATCTGAGATCTTAAAGTGTTATTTTAAAACAAAATATAAAAACTCTCATTACCAAAANTAACCNTCATATTCACCTAATATAAGCTAGCTTGTACCATAATAATATGAAGTGATAAGATAGCTAACTATTTTCCCTATCCTGAACTTCTTTACCAAAAGTTGTCCTTTGAGGAGTACAATAACAACTTATCTTTTCCAACAGAAAAGTAAGTATTAAAAAAGGATTAGAAGTGCTAACTCCCTATGGGAGGCCTTACCTTCTTGTAGGAGGGAATGAGGGGAGGGGAGTTGGGGAAGGAAGGCTAGAAGGGCGAGGAGGGAAGAGGGGGAATCTGTGATTGGTATCTAAAATGAATAAAAATTTTTTTCTTAATTAAAAAAAAAAACAAGGATTAGAGGAAGAGAGCTATCTATTAATAGTATTTTTATTTATTGTTCTTTTTTGAGACCGTCTCCCTGGGTAGCTCAGGCTAACCTGGAGCTCACTGTGTGAACCAGGTTGGCCTCAAACTCACAGAGATCTTCCTGTCTTAGCCTCCCCAGTGCTGTGATTAAGGCATGTACCACCATGACAAGCCTCATCAATATTATGTTTTATGTACCTTTCCTAGATAAACTTAGCCCTTACAATGCAATCTCAATTTCATTTTTCATACACCAAGACTCAATGATTTTACTATAATAAAAAAGATTCAGTATTATTATTATTATCCCTTCCTAAATAAGGAAATGGAGGCATCAAGAGATTAGGCACAGCANGCATGGTGGTGCACACCTTAATCCCAGCACTGGAGAGGCAGAGGCAGGGGGAGATCTCTGAGTTCAAAGCCAGTTTGGTCTACACACTGAGCTCCAGGACAGCTAGAGCTATATACTGAAAGCCTGTCTCAAAAAAAGGAGGAGAAGGGGAAGGAAAAAGAAAGAGAGAGAGAGGAAAAAGGAAAGGAAAGAGGAAAAAGGAAAAAAGGAAGAAAAAAAAGAGGTACCAGGCTGGTAGTAAGTCTTCAGCAAATAAAGGCGCTGGCCTTAAGCTTAGGTACCTGAGTTCTATCCCTGACACTCATGTGGTAGGAGAGAACCAATTCCTACAAGCTGTCTCCTGACTTCCACACATACACAGTGGCACACACTCATGAACCACAAATGCCTAAACATGCCTATATACACACACACAAAAGAAATGAATGTAATTTTAAAGGAAATGAAGTTCCCCGTTAGTGCTATTGAGTGAAGATGCTAAGATTCTAAATCATCCAGTATGGCCCCTTCCACATTGTTTCCTTGATATCAATCATGCACTTTAGAAACATGATCTATATGTGTACCTTTAGCTTGGTTTTTAGGACTAAAAACATGACAGTGCTATTTTCTCAAAATTCTTAAAACTAACAAACACATTACAATTCAATTAATAAAGCCTGGGCACTTACACTCACTATGAAGGTCAGAGCCGGAGATTCCAAACAAAACATTTGAGCAGTAGGCTATTACCTGGCAAGTGTGTTCGTTCTTTGCTCTGAGCGCATAACTGAAAGAGAGTTAATAACAAATCTTCAGATGATGGCATTAGTAAGCCTCTTGCTGAGCTGAAATAGCTATGGGCCACATCACAGACAAAAGACATTGAAGAGTCACTATTTTCAGCTTCTGACACGTCCTTGGTTTTGGATAAAGTTTCATGAAGTTTAACAATAATTCTTCCAACATATACTTCTCCAATCAAGTAATCTACAGGGAAAAAAATCAAAACAGACAAATATAAAGAGTATTAACAATGCATTTTGAAATATCTTACCCTGGACTAGCAATCATGTAGATCTTTCTGATGTTTTATATTTTTTTTAAACCATACATGTATATATTAAACAACAAAAAAACATTTAAAAAGTCAATCTGCCCTCTAACACCTAAAAGCCCTCAAGTTTTAAAAAGCAATTTTAAAGTAAAACTCAACAATGGCCTACAAAATTCAAGAGTGGGCAGCTATGTTATATTCAAAGAACTTTAAATCAAAATTAATAATATTATATATCATTCAAGTCATACCATGTAACAAACACAGTATTTATAACAAATGTATTTGAGAAAACATCTCTTAAGCAATAGTATTCAAGTTAAAAGCATGGAACCCCCAGGTGGCAGAAAGAATTATCAACCCTGCTATAAAACAGAAGTGTGTCCCTACCATTTTTAACATGCTGTGACAATGCCAGTCTTAGCAGAGTCCACTGTTCTGAGGAGTGAGGTTCTGAAGATGTTGTGGTGGACTCCGAATCCTGACCACAGAGACAGTCTGCCAAGGTAACCAATTTCTCTCCAAGAATACTGCCTTTTAGCCAAGGAGTTACTAAAGCATGTTTATCTGAACTAGAACATGCCTAAAAACCACAAAATTAAAGATTAGTAGCAAGATCAAAAGGTGGTGTCCAGATTATTACGTGGCTCCTACTGGCTCCCTCCATCATGTGGTCCCAACTCTCCCCTCTACTCTTCCTCCTTCCCAGGTTCTGGGAAGACTACTGTCTTCCCTGCCTCCCAGTAACAGGTGATAATCATTCCTGTGCTCTGCTATGTTATCCTCCAACCACATATATTCCCACATATCAAAATCCCATTGATTCTCTGAAAATCAGTACAAACCCCATCTGTTTTTCAAAATCTCCCCTCCATTCTAGTCCAAGATGATCACTACTTCTGACTTTCTAAAGCACTTACTGGAAGGTATTATTACATAAATGTTTCGTCTCTGTGTCTTGTCTTTCCAATGAGACTGTGAGTTCCTTGCCAGAAGACACTGTTTTAAACTTCTTTGATACCTGCTACCAACCCTGAAGATATGTTCAATGAACAATGAATGAACTCTGAAGACAGATTTATAAATGGCCTAATAGTATACTTTTGTTCATTATTTTCTCTAAAATTAAAGAACAGTTGATATATAATAGTCAACTACTTCAATATTACCAATGGGGTAAATTATTTCCCCAGAGTCTCTGAAACAGAGTGCCTAGGTCCAAGTATCTAATGGTTAACTTTTTTATTTCCATTGAGTGGGGAAGTGAGAGAAAAAACTTGTAAATCCACCCCCACAACCATGCTGATCCATGTTCCCAGAGCTTCTTTTGCTTTAAAGGCTGAGAAGAAAGGAATTTGCAACTTGGTTCATTTCAAAGCAATCTGGAAAAAAAGAAAACCCAAGTGCACGTTGGGTAGTGACTAAAAACTGCTTATCTCTTATGTTAAAAAAGTATAGATAATCAGAGCTTACAATTCAATCTAAGCCTTATCATTAAGCTAGCCTTATGATTTTTGACAAATCTTTCAACTAACCAGGGCCTACTTCCTAATTTGTAAACCAACAGGTTTTATCTACAGAAACTCTTAAGTTTCTCTCCTGGTAGAGAAACTTCTGAATAAAATGTCAAGTCTGTTACCAAGACATAAGGGTTAGGTCTCAATGCATTAACATAGCTAGTGAAAGAGTCTAAGCAGCTGTAAGAAGCCATGATAGCTAGGGGTCACAGACACCCAGATGATAGGATATCTTTCTGTACACTGTGAATATGTGTTGCTCTGATTGTTTGATAAATAAAATGCTGATTGNCCAGTAGCCAGACAGGAAATACAGGCAGGATAAGCAGACAAGGAGAATTCTGGGAAGAGAAAGGCTGAGTCAGGAGATGCCAGCCAGCTGCCGCTGAAGGAGCAACATGTAAGGGGACACAGGTAAAGCCACGGAACATGTGGCGACATATAGATTAATAGAAATGGGCTGAGTTTAAGTGTAAGAGCTAGTCAATAATAAGCCTGAGCTAATGGCCAAGCAGTTATAATTAATATAAGCCTCTGAGTAATTATTTTATAAGCGGCTGTGGGACCATGGGGCCTGGCAGAACCCAGACAAAACTTTCTCCTACACCCAGACAACTGAGCCCTCAAAAACACTGCACATGAAGATGGGCTTCTAAACAGATACAAGCACCTGCCGACCTGGCAGCTACAGCTATAGTCAAATGGGTGGATAGACATTTCCTCCTTCTTTTCTTAGTTTTTAAAAATTACATTTGTGGGTTGTGTGTGTGTGACATGTTTACTTATTATATGTGTGTGGACACAAAACTTAGGGCACAAGTATGGAGATATAGGACAAACTGCAAGAATTGNTTCTTTCCTTCTACCATGTGTGTTCCTTAGGTCAAATTCAGGTCCTNAGGCTCAGCAAACACATTTACCCACTGAGCCTGTACCAGTTTACTTTTATCAAATTACTGACTCTCCCTATTTTGATTCAAGGCTTATCAAGCAGCTAATGTGGCTCTTCATGTAGCTTGCTTACAGGACACTAAGTAAACAAATGTAAATGGTGTGCTTAGTAAGTTACACTTCTCAGTAACAGTAAATAATAATTCTGTTGTTATAATTCTCAGTAAACAGTAAAAAATTTCTACACTTACATTTTGTAAAGGAAAACCAATTAGTAAAACTAGGAATTATTGTTAAATGAACATAATTGAAAGGGTTTTTTGTCTATTTAATTTTTTATTTTTTGTAGTGCTAAGAATCAAACCTAGAGCCTCAAACATACTTGGCAAGTGCTCTACCTCTGAGCTACACTAACAACTACAATGTAGTTTCACAAAATAAAGTTAGGGGAATTAAACAACAATGTGACTACACTTATTATCATTGAACTGTCATAAAAACATGATGGGACTGATGTAGAGCTCAGGAACAGAGTGCTTGCTTAGCTTGTGCGAGGCTTTGGGGTCAATCCCCAAGATAGCAGAAAGGGAAAAAGAAGAGAAATTATTAGGATCGCTAACTTTGTTTTGTATTTCTTACTATTTTAAATGAAAAAAACATAAATTCACATAAAATAGAAAAATCAGCAAAATATGCTGAAAGAGGAAGTCTCTTAAGTAGTTGATTATACGCATTTAGTTATGCCATTTAAGTTATCATTAGGAAAGAAGACTAGAGCCATTTAAAAAATTTCTAAATTACATCCTTTGATTTTGCCTTGTTACTTTTATTATTTTTCTTGTTTAATCAAATGGCAAATTGTAAAATGCAGAAACATTTTCACATCCTGAGCAGTTCTCCATATAGGAAAAGAATTTCCAGACACGTTCTAGTCAGAGCTAGCACCAATCACTCACTTCTACAGAACACAGAGGGCAGAAGCCTTGAGCCTCAATTAGAATAAGCACAATGTTGTGTGACCTGCTAAGAACAAAGTGGATTCCTCAGAGCCAGCTTGTCATAATTTCCAATAGTAAGGATGTGCTCTATCAGACTTGACTGCAGTCAGGGTGAGAATAAGACTGTGGTTTTGTTTATACCCACACATAAAAACAGAAAAAGGNAAAAAAAAAAGGGGGTGGGGGATGTGAGGGAGCTTAAAATACCTTTTCAATGATCTGAAGAAGAGAACTGAACTTCAGGTCCTCCTGAAAGGAAAAACAGAGTTATAGGACAAATGGGAAAGTTTAACATAACTCACACACCCAAAAGAAAAGGACACTAGGCAGAGACTAGAAGAACTCTCTTTTGTTACCATTTGTCATCGAGGAATTGATCAGTACTTCCCAAAACAGTGAAGAACATATTGCTTGTTTTTAAACTGACATTCAGAGGCAAGTAAGCAATCCAAACATAGCACCCATGCAGGCTTATTCTTATCATGCATCATAAAAATGTTTATAAAAGGTATATATGACAGCGATACCTTGGTTAGATCATCCAAGACATCCTTCCTTTCCACGTCACTGTCACAGCATCGGAGGGCACTGTACAGGATGTCCACCAGGAAGTCTCCGTCCTTCTTCTGACTCGCCTTTAGCCAGCCTACCAGTTTATGATACAAGAACTGCACTGCAGGATTTTTTTCTGCAAGTTTGACTATTTCCAGAGTTTTGGCTTTGACAGCATTCTTGTGTTCATCACCAAGGAGAACTTTAAATACTTGGCCTGAGGAGAAGGAGTCCAGCAGCGTGGAGAGAAACTGCAGGTGCTGCTCCGATTTCTGCTCGTTGACAAAGTTAATGCTCACCTCTGCGAGTTTACAGACTAAGTCCTCCAGAGGTTTTTTCCTTAAAGGAGACACAAAGTCTGACTCGTTATGAATGAGCGGAGACTCAGTCACTCCTTCAGAGCCTTCACTGTTCTCTCCTTCTGAAGAGGCGCACTTCTCATTCTCCTTTTTAGCTTCAGGTGCCTCACTGGCAAACCTGACCTTACCATTTTTCTTTCTATTTGACTTCAATGAAGTCTTTGGCTTCTGAAGGACCCCTACTAGGTTAGACACTTGCAAAACACACCTCACATCTGCTTCCGGCTTACTGATTTTCTCAACACAGATCTCTGAGAGTCTTTCCCAGAAATTTAGCAGAACATTCTCCAAGTTGTAAACGGTTTCAGGATCTTTTTCTACATCTGCTTTGGCTTCCCAAGAACTTAATGTTTCTGCTAAATGGCTAGACAGAGGTGCATGTTGCAATCCTGGATCTTTGAGAATGGTATCAATAAACGGGATCAACTGAAAGAGAAGGGTAAAGATGGAAAGCTTCAGGTTCCAAGAGAGGTTAAACAGGGTTACAACACAATAAAGCCTTATTGAGGGCCATGGAGACAGCTCAGTCACTGAAGGGCTTGCCATACAAGCATGAGGACTTCACTTCAATTCTCAAAATCCATATTAAAGAACAAAAAATTTTAAATTTAAAAAGCCAGGCAGGTCCCTGGTGTTAACTGGCCACACAGCCTACTCAAATCTGTGCATTTCAAAGCCTGCTTCAAAAAGCAAGAAGAGTAGATTCCTGAGAAATGACACATGAAGTTGTCCTTTGGCATTCACACACATTTAAACATATATGCACTACACCACACACCACACACACACACACACACACACACACACACACACACGGACATTCTTATTTAGTAAATGACTGTTTTTCCCTTTAGATCTCTGAAAAAAGTTAACTCCAAGTATTTCCCAATCAGTCAAAAAGTTTGACAATTTCACTCTATTCCACCTCAATTAATTTTATAATATAATCAACCATAATTCATAATCCAGTTTTCTTCATATCTTCTAAATTAAGTTTTTGGATTTTTCCACTTAATTAAAAGATACAAGAAACACATAGGACCAGAAGAAGCCTGCCAGGTGAGGTGGTGTATGCCTGTAAGTCTAGCCCCTGGAAAGTGGAAGCAAAGAGTCAGTCCAGAGTCATCCTTGGCTACACAGGAAGCTGATGCCCAGGCTGGGCTACATAAGACACTGTCAAATAAACAAACAAACAAACAAACACCANAAATTCAGAATAGCCAGGCAGAGCTGGCTCACACCTTTAATCCCAGCATTCGGGTGGGAGAGGCAGGTGGATCTCTGTGAATTCGAGTCCAGCCTAGTCTACAGAGCGAGTTCCAGAACAGGCTCCAAAACTACAGAAAAACCTGTCTCAGAAAACAAAACAAAACAAACAAAAAAATTCAGAATAGCTTTCCTGAATTATAAAGCTAAGAAATGGAGGCAGGGGGGTCTCTAAGTTTGAGGCCAGCCTGGTCTACAGTGCTACAGAATGAGTTCCAGGACAGCCAGGGCGACACAGAAAAACCTGTCTCAAAAACCAAAAAGAAAGCTAAAGGTAAGAGATGATAACAATGGGGCTGGAGAGATGGCGCAATAGTTAAGAGCACGTACTGCTTTTGTAGATGACTGGAGTTCGGTTCCCAGCACCCCTAACAGGTGGCTCACATCCAACTCTAACTCTAGCTCCAATGGATCTGAATCCTTCATCTAGACTTGGCAAGTGCCTACACTCACACATGCACAGATACACATAAAATAAGTCTTCAAAAAAGAGAGACAGTACCTAAGATATTAACAACCCTCCAGACTTATACAACTGCAGACCCTGCTCTTTATCCTAGATCTCAAAGTCAAATACAACTGCACCTGAGCATTTTAGAAATAACAAGATTATTACTAAGTAATTGAAACCTACACTAAACATCACCAAGAGCACCATTAAAATCTGTTTTGCACTGTCTCCCTCTAAAGCAGTCAAGGATTTAAAGCTCGAGACTGGATATGGTAAATTAGTCTACAGATATTACACTAGCAACTGACAATACAGAATTTTCACTTATCCAGGCAGAAATACACTATTCAATTTGTAAATTATAAAACTGAAATCCTTACAGTGAAGGCTAAATGAAAAATGCCAACAGGACACAGTGAGCTTGATCTTTGTTGCAAACGTACCTGCTCATTGACAAGCATCTGTTCCATCTCCTCCTCACCTAAGTTCTGCTGCATTATAAACCGTAAGCATTCAAAAAATGCAGAGATGACGGCTGAGCACTCAGAAAAGCTCGCTTTGGTTCTCTCTGTTGACAGCCTAAGAAATAATAACTGAGAGTTATTCTTACAAGAAAAAAAAATAAAAACTCAGAATCACTAGAGATATTAAAAATGAGTATTGTACAAAAGAAAGACTTTAAAATCAAATTCTTAAAATTAAGAACTAGCCAGGNGGTGATGGCCCACACCTTTAATCTCAGCATTCAGGAGGCAGAGTCAGGTAGATCTCTGTGAGTTCAAGGACAGCCTAGCCTATAGAGCACATTCCAGGATAGCCAGGACTACAGAGAGGAACTGTGTCCCA
>LZPO01055250.1:114473-133074 GCA_001675575.1 Neotoma lepida
GCTGTCTGATTACTGAGTTCAAGGCTAGCCCGTTCTATAGAAGGAGTTTTCAGAGAGCGCTAGGGCTACACAGAGAAACCCTGTCTTGAAAAACAAAAAAACAAAACAAAACAAAAAATAGACATGTATCTGTGTTCTACAAATACATGTGGCATCCAGCACTATTTTCTATTAATTAAATGCTACATTTAAGTTCAAGTCTAGGCCCAGTAAGATGGTTCAGAGGCTGGAAGCACTTTCCATGCAAGCCTGATTATTCAGAGTTTAATTCTGGGAACCACATAAAGGGAGACGGAGATGGACCCCTGAAAGTTGTCCTCTGACTTACACACACACACACACACACACACACACACACACACACACACACAAGTAGAACTAAACTTCAAGCCCCAACTCTGAAGTTTCCAGGCTATGTGAACTTAAGCAAATAAACTTCTGTAAACTTCAGTTAGATCCTCTTTAAAATGAGGTAAGAGCAATTAATTCACTATTTGAGTCATTTCAATATCAAAAGTAAGTTTTTAAACTAACATAGTAATAATTGATCCTAGCAAGAATCATCTCAGGGTGTCAGCTTTAGAGATAAGTTCATAGATTAGTATAGTCAACCCCAAACTACAACACCACATATTTTCTATTAGCCAATGGAAAAAGATAACTTTACAATGGTCAACATTAAGCAAATGTCACTGATGAAGAAAAACAAAAACAAGTATTGTGCACTTCTGGGGTGACATATTGAGAATGACATCATAGGAAGTATTCTGGTCAAAAATGGCTTAACCTGAATTGATATAAGGGAACAATTAGATGAGTCTAAATAAATCAAAGCAGTGGCCAACTCTTTCTGGTTATTATGACATCTAAAAGACATGCGCAAAGCGGCAAGAAATGGGAAACTGTCTAAATATAAAGACTTAAATGGTAGTCAAAGGGAACAAGTGATACTTGACTCAGTCACAAGATGCTTTTAAAATGTTATCTAAAAACAGAATTAAAAATATAGGTTACTAGAAATGTGAATTATAAGTCTGCACATCATATTTGTATATCCTACCACGGTTAAAAGTTTTGCACCATATATGAAGAATGGCACTGTTTTTAGAGTATCTAAGGTGGAGGAGAATTTGGGTGTTAAATACTGAAATTAACCCTCCTAAGGGTCAGCAAAGTTTATAAATTAAGAGAGAAAATGAAATGTGAACAAATATTAACAACTAGTGACTCCAAGAATTCGGAGGTTTCTGAGCTTGGCACACGCCTTTAATCCCAGTACTCTCCAGGCAGTGGCAAATAGGTCTCTGAGTTCCAGGCAGTCTACATAGCTGAGTTCCAGGCCATACAGTGGAATGATTTCAAAAAAGAAAAAAAAAAAATAGACAGATTGTAATTCTAATATTCTTGCCCTAAAACAGTGAATAAAGTTTTTAAATACATGCTGTGACAATTAAACAAGAATACAAGAAAAGCATTTAAATAGGAATTAACCTATTGTAATTGTTATGTTTTAATACTGAAATCACTGAAGTTAACTGGCTCAAAAACGGTGGAACAGTTCTATAAAACCTAGTTGTGCTAAAACCAGCACGTGTGTGCCTGTGTCTGTGTGTCTGTCTATATGGGCAGTAGAAAAACACCTGTCTTTAAAATGTTTATAGAGGGTAGTAAACCACGTGACACGCAGTGTTGTTGGCACGGAGAACAGCTACATTAAAATGGGGCTGATACTGGAGGAAGAGTGCATTGATTGAGATGTCCACAGCCACCTAACAGATGGGCATCGGGAACCTGCCAGGCCAGGCCAAGACGTGGCGAGGTCAGGGTGGCCAGGGCGAGACAGGAGGAGCGAGGTGAGCTTCAGGCCAGAGAGCCAACGGGGCGACACCGACTGAAACCACTCACACCATCTACGGGCTCCNGCCTTGGCCAGGAGGGACGCGGGGGAAGCCACTGGCCATTTCCGAGCAAACGAAGCCCACGCTCGCTTCTTCCCACCGCTCCTCCACAACCTCGGCCACCCGGGCAGGGACCACGGGGGTGCACGCTGCCACCGTTTCCCAGGGACACCTCCCTGTGCGCGTCCGCCCCGCACAGCTCCGACGTGAAACGTCGTTTGGGTCCNAACTCCTCGACCTGCCCACCCGCGGGGACGCACACACGGAGAGGTCACACGCCTCCCTCACGACCCTGCAGACGCCCGAGCTGCGCGCCGCGGGGCTGCCATGCCGGGCCTCACCCTCAGGTTCCCCTTGGTCCGCTGCTTGTTCTTCCCGCCCATGGTCGCGGTGGCGGCCGCGCTCTCAGTCCGCGGAGCCGAGGTTGACACCGCCGGGCCACAACTTCCGGCCCCTCGCGCCGGAAGGGGAATCATTGTAGCAACTTGCCCCCGCCCACCCGACCCTTGGGCTTCCCGCTTCCGCTCCCGCCCCTCTGCCAGGACGCTTGACCATCCGCTGTCTGAAACGTCACAGAGAAAGCCACGCCTGCGAGAGTGGCGTGACAGAGGACCAATAAAAAATCGGGATTGGGCCCGTAGCGCCAAATCCTGTCCTAGGTACTTGCAGTGAGGCGATTCCCTTCCTAGTGTGTGGGAATTTGACTTCAGCTGTGTTCTTGTACAAGATAGNGATAGAATGGTATGGTAGCGACTGTGCTAAAAAGTGCTAGAAGTAAAGAAAATGATTGCGATCATCGGCATGAAAANCAGATTCTCAGGCCTATGACTAGAGGATCAGATTCTACATTTAAAAAGATTCCCATTTGTACTAAAATTTGGATACTGTTTTACGCTATATTCTTTTTTGTTTGTTTGTTTGTTTTTTGTTTTTCGAGACAGGGTTTCTCTGTGTAGCTTTGGCGGTGCCTTTCCTGGAACTCACTCGGTAGCCCAGGCTGGCCTCGAACTCACAGAGATCCGCCTGCCTCTGCCTCCCGAGTGCTGGGATTAAAGGCATGCGCCACCACCGCCCAGCTGCGCTATATTCTTTATAGATGTCCCCCTCTTTTCCATACTAAAGTGAGGCAGAAGTTAGCCCAAGGAAAAGAGCCCATAGTAAGTTGGAGGGACCAAACTAACAATATCTGACAGATCTTTATAGTATCAAACTTCGGATAAAGCTCAGTGGAGAGTACTTGCCTAGCATGCACAAAAGTCTGGTTAAATCACTAGCATCACACACCCAAAATCCTCTAAGAATTCTGTGTGTATCAGTGAGTTATTATATGTCTTCATATAATGCAATAGGTAGTATTGGAGATCTATTAAGTATTCTTGCAAAAAAGTCAAAACTGAATCTAGCTGAGCTTCAGATCTAATAATTTACAGAATAAAGAGGAATATATAAAACGACATTGGCACAGCCAAAGAATTCAGAATGTGAGAAATTCTACAAGAGAAATGGTTTAACATCAAAAAAATTATCCACCATGAGCAAGTAGGCTTCATCCCAGGGATGCAAGGATGGTTCAACATTCGAAAATCTGCCAATGCAATACATCATATAAACAAACTGAAAGAAAACAACCACACGATCATCTCATTAGATGCTGAAAAAGCCTTTGACAAAATCCAACACCCCTTCATGANAAAGGTCTTGGAGAGATCAGGAATACAAGGAACATACCTAAACATAATAAATGCAATTTACAGCAAGCCAACAGCCACCATGAAATTAAATGAAGAGAAACTCAAAGCGATTCCACTAAAATCAGGAACAAGACAAGGTTNTCCACTCTCCCCATATTCATTCAATATAGTNCTTGAAGTTCCAGCTAGAGCAATAAGACAACAAAAGGAGATCAAAAGGGATAGAAATTGGAAAGGAAGAAGTCAAACTTTCACTATTTGTAGATGATATGATAGTATACATAAGTGACCCCAAAAATTCTACCAGGAAACTCCTACAGCTGATAAACTCATTCAGTAATGTGGCAGGATACAAGATCAACTCCAAAAAATCAATAGCCTTCCTATATACAAATGATAAACGGGCTGAGAAAGAAATCAGAGAAACATCACCCTTTACAATAGACACAAATAATATAAAATACCTTGGGGTAACCCTAACTAGACAAATGAAGGACCTGTATGATAAGAACTTTAAGTCTCTGAAGAAAGAAATTGAAGAAGATATCAGAAAATGGAAAGATCTCCCTCCCATGCTCATGGATAGGTAGGATTAACATAGTAAAATGGCAATCTTACCAAAAGCAATCTACAGATTCAATGCAATCCCCATCAAAATCCCAACACAATTCTTCACAGACTTGGAAAGAACAATCCTCAACTTCATATGGAAAAACAAAAAACCCAGGATAGCTAAAAGAATCATGGGCAATAGAGCAACCTCTGGAGGCATCACCATCCCTGACCTCAAGCTCTACTCTTATAGAGCTATAGTAATAAAAACAGCTTGATACTGGCATAAAAACCGACATACGGACCAATGGAATCGAACTGAAGACCCTGATATTAATTTGCACACATAAGAACACCTGATTTTTGACAAAGAAGCCAAAACTATACAATGAAAAAAGAAAGTATCTTCAACAAATGGTGCTGGCATAACTGGATGTCAACATATAGAAGATTGCAAATAGATCCATATCTGTCACCATGAACAAAACTCAAGTCCAAGTGGATCAAAGACCTCAACATAAATCCAGTTACATTGAACTTGATAGAAGAGAAAGTAGGACATACTCTTGAATGCATTGGCACAGGAGACCNNTTCCTAAATATAACACCAGTAGCACAGACACTGAGAGCAACAATAAATAAATGGGATCTCTTGAAACTGAGAAGATTTTGTAGGGCAAAGGACACAGTCAATAAGACAAAACTACAGCCTACAGAATGGGAAAAGATCTTCACCAACCCCGTATCTGACAGCGGGCTGATCTCCAAAGTATATAAAGAACTCAAGAAACTAGACATCAAAATACTGAACAATCCAATTTAAAAAATAGGCTACAGAGCTAAATAGAATTCTCAAAAGAATAATCTCAAATGTCTGAGAGACACTTAAGGAAATGCTCAACATCCTTAGTCATCAGAAAATGCAAATCAAAACGACTCTGAGATACCACCTTACACCTGTCAGAATGGCTATGATCAAAAACACTAATGACTGTCTATGTTGGAAAGGATGCGGAGCAAGGGGAACATTCTTCCACTGTTGGTGAAAGTGCAAACTTGTATAACCACTTTGGAAATAAGTATGGCGGTTTGTCAGAAAATTGGGAATCGATCTACCTCAAGACCCAGCTATACCACTCTTGGGCATATACCCAAGGAATGCTCAATCATACCACAAAGGTACATGCTCAACCATCATGTTCATAGAAGCATTATTCGTAATGGCCAGAACCTGAAAACAACCTAGATGCCCGTCAACTGAAGAATGGATTAAGAAAATGTGGTACATATACACAATGGAGTACTACTCAGCAGAGAAAAGCAATTACATCATGAAATTTGCAGGCAAATGGATGGAACTAGAAAATATCATCCTGAGTGAGGTAACCCAGACTCAGAAAGACAAACATGGTATGTACTCACTCATAAGTGGATACTATNTNTAAAGCGAAGGACAATCAGACTGCAACNCACAGATCCAGGGAGGCTACCTAGCAGGGAGGACCCTANGATGACTGCGGCTTATAATAAGTTTTGGTTTTGCCCAATCACTGGGCATNCTTTAGTGAAACATTTCACTATTAGGATAAGAATTTGTACCGTATCAAGCTGATGAAAGGTTATGCTGGCTGTACTTTTAGGAGAGGAGNCTAAAATCTTTTTAGATTATGGATTAGCCTATAGAAAAATGTCTGCCATAAATCAAACAGTGAAGGGGAAGATGAATAGGAATCTCACTTACACAACTTTAGTAAAACATAGCTCTCTGAACAGATGAAGATAGGTTTCTTCTGTATCCCAGAATCTAATCAATATTTATATGTATAATTCAGCTATTATTTGGCTTAAAAGGGCTTATTGGGAAATGTTATCATTTGTACTATTTTCTACAGAGACAATATTTTCCAGTTTTAAATAGCTCTGGAATTTTGANTGATAACCTGTTTTTATGTTCAAGCTATCTTTGTATTATTTCTCCTGCAGTTGTACATAAAATGTTTTTACATTCAAATGAGTTACTGTATAAAATACTACATTATGTCATAATAAAGATATTAATGGGAAAAATAAATAAATAAAAAATAAATATATATAAATTCTGTGTTACATACAGAAAAGCTGGGGTCTGGTAGGCTGTGCTCATCCTGATGGAGGTCAGCAACAGCAGCAGCAACCTGGTCCCTCAGTGTGTTTATTTTATACACCTGAATCAAAGCACTGGGGATATGGTACAGATGAATAAGGAGATAGGTTTAAGTAATCTCGTAGGAGGTCTCTTAGGGGAGCAGTCTTAGGCTACAGTCNTCCAGGAGGAAGCTGTGGTTGACAGTTTCTGTATACGTTGTCAACACTTGTACTTCCGCCAGAGAAAAGCTTTGCCGTCCCTCTGAGCGTCATCTGGGGAAGTCTTTACCATACCCATGGGCCTAAGGCATGGGATCCTGCATTTGTATCAACAACCAACATTCACTCAGGACTTATTTTGTGCTCCACANTCCTTAATGTGCTTTTGGTTTCCTCCCTGCCACTATCTCCCACCAGAAAACAGAACATCAAAACTCTAAAAGCCAGCATTGGGAACTGTCTTTAATGGGCTGGCAGCCATGCTGGTAGAGGGATTATGTCGAGAGGCCTTTATGATAGCAGAACTACTATATGAAGGCTTTCCATAACCATAGCACACAATAAAATAAAATGGCAATAAAATGCAACAAACCAATATAATCATATATCAAGTTGCTGGCATAACCCATAGAGAGAGACCATGAGTTACTTAATACCAGTGAAAAGTAGCTATGCCTCATCCTCAGTGGGAAAATATTATATAAACTATTTTATATTTCTATAATATACAATAGTAAATATATAATAAATATAAATTATATTATATTTATATATAAACTATTGTCACTTACCATTAATTGTTGTTGTTGTTGTTNTTGAGACAGGATCTTACTATGTAGACCTGGCTATCCTGGAACTCTATATAGAACAGGCTGGCTTCAATAATTACATTTTTATTGAAAAATTATAAGTTAAAATATAGTTAGATCACTTCCCTCCTCCTTCCCTGTTCTCCCTCCAATCCTTCTCATGTGTCTTCCCTCTAAACTTTGGTCTCTTTTATTATTATTGCTACATATATGCAAAAAATTTAAATACAATCTGATAAGTCCATTTAAAAAAGTAAAATAAAATAAAGGTGTTATCAAAGTTGAAAAAAAAAGAGAAATGATTTAACAAACATATTGGCAGGAGTAGGGGAGGAAAAATAACGTATTTAGTAAGACTTAAGACAGATCATGCAAATAAAGTGTGTGGCTCTTGTTTGTATCAAGTTATATGCCAATTGGAGGAATATGATCTTAGATTGAATTTTTTCTATTTTAAAGATTTACTTCATTTTTTAAAATGTGTGTGTGTGTGTGTGTGTGTGTGAAAGAGAGAGAGGGAGAGGGAGAGAGAGAGAGAGAGTTTGTGGGGTATGAGGAGTGTTGTTAATAGTACCTGAAGAGTGATTTGACTGGGCACCTCTCTCCTGAGCCCCTTTTTCTCCCCTCATACTCTAAAACCTAACATATTAGGCTTTGCGAGTATTGTGCAGGAAAAATAATAGTAAGCACTGGTGATAATATGGTACAAAGAAAAATTTTAAAGCATTTTGATGTTCCATTTCTCAACTTTTTTATGATGGAGCCCAATGATGAGGGCATGGAACATGCTGTATCGTAATAGGATGTGTGTACTTCATCTGTTTGAGACAAGTTCTCACCCTGTAACTCAGAATGACTTCAAATTTTCCACTCTCTTGCCTCAGCCTCCCAAGTGCTGGAATTATAAGCTACCATGCTCACATCTTTTCAAATTTACTAATTTTCAAAGGAAAAAATTGCTTGGGAACAGGGTCTCACCATGTAGCCATGACTAGCCTAGAACTCATTATATAGATCCACCTGCCTCTGCTTCTGGAGTGCTGGAATTAAAGGCATACATCAAAACACATGGATCAAAGAAATGTTTTAATTAGGAGGTCAGAAAACCTGTACTTCTCTTGCTTATTATGTCTTAACAATTAGAAGTGTCTAAATTTGACAGGTCTGTCTTAGGGAGGTGACTAGAGAAGGCTTTACTGCACTGTTTTCATGTTACATCCGAGATAGGCTTCTTTGTCTGTTGCACCATATTTTTATCATAATAGACAAGACTGGGAAAGTTTTAGTAGTTCTGTGAAAAGTAATCTATAGTCTGATCTACCCCGCACTCACTCACACACACACACACACACACACACACACACACACACACACACAACTTGAGTCCTTTCAGCGGCCTCTAGGGACGTCAGATTTTATCCAGCTTTGTTGCTGGAGTCAGAACTCTCAAAACACAGAGAGTTGGTGTGGTGGTTTGAATACATATGGCCCCCATACACTCATGTGTTTGAAAGCTTGGCCCATAGCAAGTAGCACTATTAGGAGGTGTNGCCTTGTTGGAGGAAGTGTGTCATTGTGGGGTCAGGTTTTGAGGTCTCATATATGCTCAAGCTACTGCCAGTGTGGCCCAGTGTGTCTCTCCTTCTTCTGCTTGCCACTCAAGATGTAGAATCCTCAGCTCCTTCTCCAGCACCATGCCTGCCTGCAGACTGCCATGTTCTGCCACGGTGATAATGGACTAAACCTCTGAAACTGTAAGCCAGTCCCAATTAAATGTTTTTCTTTATAAGAGTTGCTGTGGTCATGGTGTCTCTTCACAGCAATAGAAACCCTAACTAAGACAGTTGGTCTGGCTGTATGGTAACAACAGAGGAATAAATAATATTTCCCGAGCAAGTAGCAAACCTAGCTGGAAGTGGGCAGTAGGGAGGAACCTGAGGAGGTGCAGGAGGCATAACACGGCCACTGTGTTTAACAACCACTCAGATTCTCATCTGTGTTTACCCTCTTTCATAAGAAACCTATTCAAATGACCTAGTGCAAACAATAATAGGTCCAGCCTAGATTGTTTGCTCCCAGGGTCGCAGAAGAGTCTAACAACCAGCTGAGGATACTAATCTGAGGGACATCAAATGAATCTAAGCACACTGAGTTCTTTAGTCCATTCACTTTATTCTTCTCAGTCAATTCTATCTACACAGTTTCACTTCTGTTTTCATACTTAGCTCCTCTCAGNCCCTCCTGCTCTCAGTCCCTTCTGCNNTTCTCTCATGTCTGTCTAGTTCTTTCCATCTCCGTCCTCATCTTGTTCTTCTCAATCACTTCTCCCCAGTGCTCTGAGAACTAGTGTATATACACATGCAGCAATTCTTTGGCAAAGCAATGCAGGGCTTGAAGTTTTCAGGGTCGCAGAGAGAGGTGATAAGGGTCCACACATAAAGCAATAAATGTCAGCTTCCAATTACAACCCAAAAGGGGAGTGACTAAAGGAGAGTTCTCTGGTAGGGTCAACTAAAGGCTAAGATCAATTAGGGAATCTAGGAATAGCACCTGGCTGAGGAAGAATTAAACAATTTGCACAACAAGAATGAAGCTTAGCACCTATCGCCTGCCTGGCCTTGGCAGTAATCTCCTTGGGTCAGTGGGAAGTAACTACCTTAACTCAGTAACTAGCAAGTGGCTAAAACATCATCCCAGGAATGTGAGCAGTAAATCTCTTAAGTTAGGGTCTTGTATAAATAACCCAAGGTGAAGGTAAGGAGTTGCGGATTTCATTGCTAGTGGTTATTTTCTCTTATCTGTAAGTGGGATGAGCTAGTGTTTATCTATGTGCAGTTTTATCCTTGAAAAAGGTATCTTTGCTGAAATACTTTTGTCTGGAGAATGGCCCTGGCCAGATATATGTTAATGAAAAAGTAAACACGACTGGGGACAGCCATCCAATTACCCCAAATGTATAGGGAAAGTTGTGCCTAAGATTGAGATGCAATCGTGAGATTACATGTACACATAACATGGAGATGTATGGTAAATGGGGAGAATCACAGCTGTTATTGCACAAGAAGTTTACAACAAGAGACAGACCAATTCATTCAAGAGGCAGTAATTCCATAACACCTTGCATGATGGTTTCCTCTAACAGAACCCTTAGTTCTGATAGGTTGGCCTTCTGAACTCTAGTTGTATACTCTCATGGACTTTTGCTACTAGCGGCTCTCAATAATGACCTTGTTGTGTCTTGCTCTCTTTGAATTCTATGCTGTGTTATAAATACTTTATTTTATCCACTAGTTCATTCAGTGGACATATATATTGCTTGTAAGATAATTCACTACAGGGTGGTTATCAACTCTAATAAAATAAAATTACAGAAAGTCATTTCCAGAATGAAAAATTATCAAACTCTAACTTGCAACAACTAAATTCTATGAATTTACAATCTGAACTCTCAAGGACTTCTGAAAAACTTCGAGNTCAGACTGGGTGTAGTGTCACACATNAACCTTGAATCTCNGCACTCTNGAGACTAAAGCAGANNGATTTCAAGGCCAACCTGATATAATAGTAAGTTCCAAGCCAGCCACTGAGGCCATGTCTTGAAAAAGCAAAGAAATGATGACAACAACAAAGCNTTTGAGNGCTGCTCATGCCTCAGTCTTCAGTGAAGCGAGCACAAGTAGGGGCCAAGTCTAAGAACACAGAATTAGAAATGAACCATATAANCAGATTGGTGAATCCCTGTCATCATAGAGCCTCCATCTAGTAACTGNTGGAAGCAGANGNANAGATCCACAGCCAAGCACCAGGCCGAGCCCCAGGAGTCTAGTTGAAGAGTGAGGAGGGATTCTATGAACAAGGGGCATCAAGATCATGATGGGGAAATCTACAGAGACAATAGANTAAGCTAGTGGGAACTCATGAACTCTAGACCAACAGCTGTGGAGCCTTCATNNGACTGGACTAGGCNCTCTGCATAATCGAGACAGTTGTGTAGCTTGATCTGCTTAAGAGGCCCCATGGCAGTGGAATCAGGATCTATCCCTGGTGCATGAGCTGGCTTTTTGGAGCNCATTACCTATGGTAGGACACCTTGCACAGCCTTGATACAAGGGAAGGGGCTCAGACCTGCCTCAACTGAATGTACTAGGCTTTGCTGACTCCCCCATGGGAGGCCTTACTTATATGGGGGAAGGAATGGAGGGTGGATTGCCGGGGGAAGGCTGGGGCAGGGAGTGGGAGGAGGGAAGAGAGGGGATCTGTGGTTAGTATGTAAAATGAATAAAAAATTTCTTAATAAAGAAAAAAAAGAAATGAGCCATAAACACAACTGAGGAAAAGCTTTACTGTTTGTATATTATAGTTTCAAAGCCAAAGCTTTGGGGAAAAAAATCTGACAGATTAACTTTTTTTTTAAAGATTTATTTATTATGTATACAGAAGAGGGCGCCAGATCTCATTAAAGATGGTTGTGAGCCACCATGTNGTTGCTGGGAATTGAACTCAGGACCTCTGGAAGAACAGTCAGTGCTCTTAACTTCTGAGCCACCTCTCCAGCCCCAGATTAACTTTTGACTGCAGATAACAAACACAGAGACTTTAAAAAGTCATTTTACTTCAAAGATCTGAAGATCACCAAGGATTAGTGTTGGATGTACATATGACAAGTAGGACTGGCATCTCTACAGCTGTCTTGGACCATCCTTCCCTTCTCCTGCCATCGGTTCAGGATTCATGGCAGAAAGAGAAGCAAATGCAACCTCAGAAATCCTGCAGCTGTAACCTACAGCCAGATATAGCTGCAAAAGAGGCCAAGAGCAGACAGCTTTCCCAGGTTCCTCAGTAAAGGCAGAGGGGTGCTGGAAATGCCTAGCAAGTTGAACCACCAAAATTACCTTCACACACAATTTGTCTTTCAAAAGTTTCTGTGAATAACTTTGGTTTTGNTTTTTAAGACAGAGCCTTATGTAGCCCAAGGTGGCCTTGAACTCCTGATTCTCTTTCCTCTACTTTCCAAGTGCTGGGATTACAAACATGTGCCATCATGGCCAGCTCAAGTCAAAAAGTTTCCACCAGGTTGNAGAGATGGCTCAGTGCTTAAAAGTATGCATTGCTCTTGTAGAGGACCCAAGTTTGGTTCCCAGTACCCACACTGAGCAACTCACAACCTNCTGTAACTCCAGCTCCAGGGGATCTGATGCCCTGAGTATATGTATGTGCCTATGTTTGCNGAGGACAGAGGCCATCAGATACCCTCAAGTTCTGAGTTATAGGTGATAATGACCTGCCTGTCATGGGTGCTGGGAACTGAACTTAGGTCCTCAGTGATAGCAATGTATGCTTTTAACCTCTGTGCCATTTCTCTAGCCTCCTCTGTTAGTGATTTAAAGTTGATAATTTGAAACTCAGTTCTTTTTCAGTCATGGCATGTTTTAACAGATGCATTTCAACTCTATTAATTGTCTTCTTATGTCCCCAACCCTATGACATTCTAGAATAGAACTAAAATGAAAATTTGAGAAAGAATGGAAAGAAACAATCAAAGGAGGAACTGTGACCCAACAGGNCCAACCGCCCCTNTNCTCAGTCACTGTCCTTCCACACCAAAGAACATCTGGAAAANATCCCCACATCCTCTGGCATTTAAGAACTGATACAGCTGACCAAAGTCCATGTGGTTTCCTCTGGCTCCATGGACACTGAAGACCTTTTCTTCAAAAATGGAAAATCTNCGTTGTTTCTCCATTCCATCCTTGGTACTTTCAAAGGGAATGTCTTCTCGATGGCGAATTAGAATTCTCTTCCAGTTTAATTTTCTGAGTCTGAAAAACAGGTTTTCAAAGTACAAAATCTCAAAATATATTTTCTACAGCACTGAGACTAGAATTTATAAGATACACTTCTCGGAGTTGGGAGTGGTGGTGCACTTGGGAGGCAGAATGCGGAGCTCTGTGAATTGAAGACCAGCCTGATCTAATGCTGTGTTCCATACCAGTCAAAGCCATACAGTGAGACCCTGTCTAAAAAAACCAAACCAAACAAACTACAACAAAATGACAAAGAACGGCTTAGCAGTTTCTGTTTCTGTAAATGGAGAGGTAATCTCACAGGAGCTGATTTTCCTCAGATGGTTCTGGTTCTGATCCCATCTGAACACTCACCTACTGTCATCATTATGATTGTCTATTAGAATCTGATTGCTATTTTTAACATTTAATTATTTATTTTGTGAGAGGATCATGTGAATCTTGATACGTAGCCACAGGTGGTACTGAACTCTTGAGTCCTCTCCTTCCTACCTTCAAAGGGACAAGATGTGTGACCATGCCTGTGTGCCTGGTNTACATGGTGTTAAGTATCGAACCCAAAGCCTTGGGCATGCCAGGCAAGCGCTCTANCAACTGAGCTATAAACTCAGCCACTGTTGTACATATTTTAGAACTGTAGAAATTTCTGACTTTTAAATTGCTTAAGGAACTTCTCAGAAACTAAGTAGAAANACAAGACTAGTGGCTATGGGCTAAGAATCCCCATTACATAGGTTGAAAGCTTATCATATTCATTAGATAAGAGAAGAACAGATTCATGGACACTGATAGGTCCTAGACAGCATCAGGGCAGGGCCTTAATTTATTCAACATGTATTTATAGAGTGTATTTGTGACTTTGGCCTTACCATCTACTTGAGACTGAATCCCCATGAAGTATATCCCACCCCGGGACATACTTATTTCTACAACNCTAGTATCATCTTTCAAANTATAATTATTGATGTGATATCTAATATAGGTGAAAGCTCACCTTGACCAGAATTCTTCACAAGCACTTTGTGGGCCTTCTACACAAACCACACCAGGTTTTCCAGGCATGCTAAACCCAGACAGAGACAGTTCCTTTGCCCACTCTAGGATGTTTTTTCTTTTGCATTTGTTGTAGATGTGATGGCTATAGATCCAGAGCCTCGTGAGAGTGAGATCCAGGGGCTGGGCTGGGTTTTCCTTGGCAGGGGAAGGTGAGGCATCTCTGTGGACATAGTCAGAGGCATGCTCTCTCACCCACTCTGTGGCATTCAGTATACAGACATCTCCAAGACAGTTCTTCTGCAGGTATGCTATCAGATCTGTGTTCAGCTGAGTCTGCTGGGATCTACTCAGTGATACTGATCTGTACAGAAGATACACGGGGGAAAAAATGAGTCAATTTTCTTGGAAAACAAAATAGATGCAAGGATTACTTTGATTCTCACATTAATTTTGACATGAGCCGTGGACACAGTCTCTGTAACATACCTGACAGTAATTTCAGGCAGGACTGTAGGGTATTTAAAGGGAAGAATGCAGGACAGAGAAAACATCACCTGAGAAGAGAAGGGGAAAATGTTATAAGCATTGTTTTTTTAAGTCTTGGCATGCTCTAATTCTTTCCCAAACAGAACGGGATTACCACTGATTCCTTGAACAAGTCCAGGTTCATGTTGATTGTAAAGTATACTTGTGATGACCGTTCCTCCATTGTCCCCTTCTCAATACTGTCCTTCAGCTCTGCTAAAGCCAGCTGGTCGTTCACCACGAGCTCATTCTCACCAGGGAACATACTGGCCAGGAGGTCTAACTCGGAGAGCTGGGCCTCTGCCTGTTCCAGCTCAACCATTCTGAGACATTGGTGAGTTCCTAAGGAGAAAGGATTTATATATATAGTCTTAGGAAAATACAATAGAGCCAATAGACATTTCCTTTAAAAATAATTTCTTCATAAAAGGAAAAAATTAGCCAAAGTCTTTTCCTCTTCCATATATTCTATTCTAATATATGAAATTCTACTTCCATATATTATATGCTATTCTACTTTTACATACTGTGGTGATATATTGTTTATAATCTAGGAAATAAAGCTTGCCTGAAGATCAGAGGACAGAGCTAGCCACAGAGTTAGCCATAGAGTTCAGGCAATGGTGTCACACACCTTTAATCCTAGCACTCGAGAGGCAGAGGCAGAGGCAGAGGCAGAGGCAGAGGCAGAGATCTGTCTGGATTTCTGTGAGTTCAAGGCCTTGCTGGGCTACACAAGATTAATCCAGTCTAAAAGAGAAACAGAGCCAGGCAGTGGTGGCACACACCTTTAATTCCAGCACTTGGGATCACACACCTTTAATCCTAGCACTAGGAAGGTTGAGACAGGAAGTGATATGGCTGGGCAGAGGAAGGAATATAAGGCAGGAAGAGACAGGAGTTTAGCCCTGCCCTTCCCCATGCTTTCAGGCTGAGGAGTTGGTGAGGTAAGAGGTGGGGGGCTATGGCTTGCTCTGCTTCTCTGATCTTTCAGCTTTCACCNTGGTATCTGGCTCTGGGTTTTTATTATAAGACCATTTAGGATNCGTGCAACAATATACCATATGCTAAAGACCAAAACTATGAGGCAGTGCTAGAGATAGCTTAGTAGTTAGGAGTGCTCCTGCTCTTCCAGAGTTCAGTCCCCAGTGCCCATGTTGCAAAACTCACAATGACTTGTAACTGCAAGGGCAAGGAATCCTAAGCCCTCCACGAGTACCTGCAGACATATGGCATTTAGTGACACAAACACACACACATACAATTTTTTTTAATTAAGTAAGAGACAATCTATTGAAATTCATAAAAATCTATGCAGTAAATTATTCCATAGTCTCGTTGAAGAAAACAAACTATGTAGTCAAAAAGCCAGAGGATATAGNCAGAATGATACAGCCAGAGGAGTGGCTGTGACCAGTTACTCTGGAACTCATGATGAACTGAATAAGAGAGCAAGTTATTTGTGTTTCTTTCAAGTAAATATTAATGTTTACTAGTCTTTTACAACTTTTATTTATTTTCTACATATAGGTGTTTTGTCTGTCTGTATGTCTGCGTACCATGTACATGACTGGTGCCTGTAAAGGTGAAAAGAGGCATCGGATCCCCTGGTAGAGTGATCCTGCTGGGAATTGAACCTGGATCCTTTAGAAGAGTGACCAGTGTTTTTAACATCTGAGCCATCTCTCTATCCCCATTTATTGGTCTTTAAATGGAAGAGCCATGTGTGTTAGCTCATGCCTGCAATCCCAGCATTCAGAAAGCTAGAAAACTGCAAGTTCAAAGCCCACCTGGGCCACAGAGTGAGACCCTTTATCCAGAAACAAAATAATAAAGGGTGAAAGAAGGTTCAGGGGTGGGGGGAGGAAGGTGAATCCTCCCATAGCTCAGGCAACTCCTTTTAATGTTTGAAAAGTACAAGTTTAGAAAGCTGAAACTGCAGCACCAAGTTAAAGTATGAAGCTACCATCCCCTATCAGTGGCTTCCTCCCTTATCTACCTAAGTCCTGCATCCTTGGCAGAGTTTTGATGCTTCATATCAGAAACTAAAGATGCTGGCCAGGCATGGTGGNGTAAGCCTTTAATNCCAGCACTCNGGAGGCAGAGACCCAGGAGGTAAGGGCAGGTGGATCTCTGTGAGTTCAAGGCCAGTCTGGTCTACATAGAGTTTATCAGGTCAGCTAGGGTTACATAGTTTTTTAAAAAAAAAGAGGAGGAGGAAAGGAGGAAAGAGAGAAAGAAGGAATGAAAGAGGGAAATAATAAAGAAACTAGTTTAATAAATATATATGTAACAAATGTTACAAAGTCATTNAAGTATTGTTACTAATGTTCATGAAATGGCTACCTTAAAACAGTAAAGNGAACAACAAAGTGAACAACAAAGTATTATTTCAGTTATTAGTTGTTACTGTTTTACAATGAGGACACTTTGCCTTTTTGAGAAAGGCTCTCCCTGGCTAGCCTAGGACTCGTTATGTAGACCAAGGTAGCCTAGAATTCACAGAGATCCGACTCCTCTGCCTCCCGACTGCTGGGAGCGCCACCACGCCCCTCGTGGGATTATTTAAGGAGCTAGACCATAGATCAGGTCCCCACGTGTTAACACAGCTGTGGCTCATGCAGGGACAGTGACAACCGACTGGGCAGCCGCAGACTGTGGGCGGGGCTGAGGTCGGGTCTGACCAATGGGCGGAAGTGCTGCTTCCTCAGCCTCCCGTTCGAACCCGCCGTGGGAAGATGCTCTCAGTTCCGCATACCGTGAGCATCCAATGCCACACTCACCCGGAGCCGAGACTNCCGCACTGCCGACACCGCGGGATTGGATGCACCCACAGCTCAGGTCTGACCCGCAGAGACACTAAAGAGAACGGTGCGACCTTTGAACCCTTCCTGAAGGAAGCCGGCTAGCGCTCTCTGCGGGCAGGCGCCTGCGCATGAAGACGCAAGTCCCGGAAGCAGGAAGTTCCTCGCTTCTTGCTTAGGATGCGGCTTGGTGTTTGGAANAGGAAAGGGATACTTTGACCCTCCAGGTGCTNCCTGGTCCGAGTTTTTATTCTTAACACTTCTCCACCCCGGACCCATTGTCCTCCCGGGCGCTGGGGCTGTAGGANTGCTACTGGNCCAGCAAGGNATGTCATCAGCCANCAAGCTCCAAAACACATCTTTATCAGCGGGAGCCANGACTTTAGCTAATGCCTAGGAGTCAAGAGCAGAAACATTCAATAGCTTACATAGGGTAGGCAATATTGTCATCCTCTTTTCTATACGTGACCCGTCCCTGCTCCAACGAGATTTTCTCTGAAGCTAATCAAATTTTACGGAAGCCAAGGTTGCAGGTTTCTAGTTAGAACGTTGTATCTTTAGCAAACAGAATTTGGTGTGTACTTCGGGGATATCGGTGGTAGTCACTTCTCAAGAGATGTCTGCTCTTCCAGAACAGGGAAATTCCAGGCTTACAAAAGCGTTTAGTAGTTGAAGTTTAACTATGTTAGAAGCAAAACGCTGACGTAGTCTGTTCTCTTATTCTTACTTAACAACTCTTTTCTAAGTGTTAGAATACACTTCAAGGTCTCAAGGAAATAGAGACTACCACGCCAACTGACGTTCCTAGACAAGGCAAACTTGACTCTTGATCAAGAGAGCGCTCTGGGAAGAACAAACACAGACAAGAAGTGCTTTTGGCTTTTATTCTAACTTAGNTGGTGACTGTCCNGTTGACTGGCGTCCTACTTCATAATCTTAATTCAGCTAGCCCGAAAACAATTGGCACATAGAAAATGGAAGAAGGGAAAAGGGGTCACTGTTCTGAGAAGAAAGGGTCANACTTCTCTGGTGATCAAATAACTGGAATAGAGTAGTTGGCCTTTTGTGTAAACAAAGGTTTAACTGGGTGTGTAAAACACTTCATAAAAGTCTCACAAGGCGGGGGAGTTAAAAGTTTTGAATTCCTTGTCCTAAACACAAGTTTTATAGTATTTTCTGGGAAACACATTTGATGTTCCTTCCAGTAGGCTTGTTGATCATGAAAATGTGAAGCTTGCTGTTGTCCTTTCTTCAGGAGCTTTNTGGGCAGTGTTTAAGAGAGCCAACATAGGTCTACTGGAGCAATTTTTAACCTGTGCACGTGTCCAGGTGGGAAGGGCAATGGTGTCGATAATTACAAATTCTGGGTTTGTAGAACCTTCCCATTTGTGGCGATTC
>LZPO01055250.1:152655-163099 GCA_001675575.1 Neotoma lepida
TAATAAAACACTGGTAAGCACTGGTAGTAATGGAGTTTTAAGCAGTCATGGCCCCTGCCTTCATGGCGCATGAGTTTGAATCAGAGAAACACAGGGTAGCCCAGAACAAAAAGAAATGTGGTCGGAATGGTAGCAAGTGGTGGTGAGAATTATGGTTGGGATGTGGGAACAGGTACTTTCATCCCAGTCATGGAGAAGAGATATGTGTGCTCAAACCTGATGCCATGAGGCATGAAGAGTGGGGAGAAGAGTGTGTTATAGTGTTTCCTCTCCTAGGTAGAGAGGTATTGAAGAGTCAGTGTTGGTTGTGGTTTTCTGTTTGGGTAGAATAAACACTTAAATGTTTGAATGACTTNATTATGTAATTAACTGCCCTTTTGTTTCCATCCTGCATTGCAGAATTTGTCACAAACACCAGTGCTTAGAGAACTACTGAAAGAAGTGAAAATGTCTGGAACAATTGTAAAAATAGAGCCACCTGATCTGGCACTAACAGTATGTATTTGATCCAATTTAACTTTATGATTTTTATTTTTGAGACAGGGTCTCCCTTTGTAGCTCTGTTCTGGAATTCGCTATGTAGACGAAGCTGGCCTTGAACTCACAGAGATCCACCTGCCTCTGCCTTCTGAGTGCTGGGACTAAAAGCATATGCCATCACACCCATTTCTTACTCATTTTAAGAAAGGTTCTTGCTATATAGCCTTGGCTGGCCTGACAGTCTGTATCCCAGTCTGACCTTAAATCTTGGCAGGCCTTCTGTCTTATCCTTCCAAGTTCTGAGATTGGAGGTGTATGCCACCTTGCCAAGCCAGATTTTTACACAAATTGATCCAAGAAGGTGTCTCTGTGGTTAAAGTCCCTTGCTGCCAAGCCTGATGATCTGAGTCCAATCCTTGGGACTGACATGGTGAAAGGTGAGAACTCACTTCCCAGATTTTTTTTTTCTGATTTCCACACTTGCCACAGCACAGCATGTATACCTACTTCTATACACAAAATAAATACATGTTAAAAAATAAATAAAAATTGTTTTATAAGTATCTTCTTGGTAAATATCCNTATTCCAAGTTGTTTTGAGGAATTGAAACTCATCTCTGCCTTTTTTCTTTGGTTTTATTTCAGTCTAAGAAAAACAATTTAGAACTAATAGCTGTTATAAGGACCTTATGTTTGCTTGCTATGAGCATGCCATGTTTTTTTGTTTGTTTGTTTTGTGTGTGTGTTCTACCTCCATCTTGAGAATGTTGATAATTGTGAAGCCCAGGCCTGCACTGTTGTTTTTGACATTTTCAATGTGACATAAGTGCTATGTAGTCAAATAAATTTTACCTTCTCCATTATTGTTATATTTTGCCTCTGCTTTCTTAATTCTTAGGTAATAAGTTCCTATTCATTTAAAACTAAGATAGAGCTCAATTTTCCTTTAAAAATGTTTATTATCATTTGTGTGAGGTGTGTGTGTATGAGATNTGTGTGTGAGGTATGCCATTNTGTGCATGTGGAGGAGGTCAGAGGACAACTTCATGGAGTGGATTCTTTTTTAATTTTATTTTTTTAGGTATGAGTGCTCTGTCTACATACCAGAGAGAGTTTCAGATCCCATTGTAGATGGTTGTGAGTCACCATGTGACTGCTGGGAATTGAACTCAGGACCTTTGGAAGATCAGCCAGTGCTCTTAACATCTAAGCTATCTCTCTAGCCTTCCACCTTCACACAGGTTCTGGGAATTGAACTCAGGTTGTCAGGCATGCCCAGCAAGTACTTCCACCACCGAGCCTTTTCGCTGGCCCAGAGCTGAATTTTTGAACAGAANGTTTTTATATCTCTTGGTGTATATTTTGGATGTTTACATTGGGCAGCTCCTTGAGTATCATTGACTTGTTACATTTTGGGTAAGTAAATGATTCTAACATTTGAGTAAAATAATTTTTATTCCCATTTTCAGGAACCTTTAGAAGTAAACCTTGAGCCTCCAGGTCCTCTTACTTTAGCCATGAGCCAGTTTCTTAATGAGATGCAGGAGAACAAAAAGCGAATTGTGACNCCTAAAGAGCTCTTTTCTCAGGTCTGTAAAAAGTGAGTATCCNCTTGATTGTGCTTTCAGTGCATCAGGAAGCTGCTGAGAAAAAAGTTTAAGACTGAGCATCAGAACCAACTGAATAAACACTTACGTCATTCCAATTTAATTACATGCTTTGTGTGTTCTTATAGCAGACACAAGTTTTGAGAAAACTCTGACACTGTTATTTTGGATGTAATTCTAAGACTTTAAAGTTAACTTTGTAAAGTAGTAGACTCATCAGTGCTTTTTTTTTCTTCAGAGCAACACGTTTTAAAGGGTACCAGCAACAAGACAGCCAGGAGCTACTTCGCTACTTACTGGATGGGATGAGAGCGGAAGAACACCAAGTTAGCATACTCTGAGAATCCTGTATTGTAATTTCATGGGCTCGCCTGCCGTTTCCTGCCAGTCACAGAGGCCACTGTGCTTTTAAACACTTGCTTATCCCAGGTTTTCCAGCCAATATGCTTCTTCATTAGAACAAGTGAAGAGGATTAAAGTGATTCTCTTAGTCGAGATGTTTTTGTTTACTAGATGCTTGCAGCCATACCNTCGTTAGGGCTCTGTTACACTAGANTCCATCAGGAGAGATGCACAACACCGGAAAGCGTTTCTCCCTAAACAGTCCTTGTTGCAGCACATTCTTTCTCTCATTTGGTTTAATGCAAGTGCTGGATCTGGGAAACATTGTCACTTTACCAAGAGTCTGGGGATGATTTTTATAACTTAAAAACTTCTGTTAATTACCAGGCTATATGATGCATTTTAGAAGTATGAGTTTAATTAATTGCACTAGTAACAGCAGTAATAATTCATTTAATTGTGCACTTACCCCAGACACTTCTCTGTTTCATGTGAATCATCTTACCTAGTTCTTGCAGCCATCCTATGAGGTAGATTATTTTCTTACCCCATAGGCTGGTATAGAGAAGTCCCATGCTTAGTTCAGTCACTCAGTAATGACACAGCAGGACAATAAGTGTTAGAGCTGGTTCTTGTAGCTGTGGTGTACCCACTAGCACTAAACATCTTAGTGTCTTCCTGAGGTGGCGGCATGTTCTGAAAAGCAGTGTTGAATAGGTTGAAGGTCTCGAAATGCTAAGACCATACCTGTATTCAAAAGTTTGCTTTAGAGGCTTAATAGGCATAACTTTTCTTAGCTCCTTGAATTAATTTTGAAAATGTGATTATCTCAGTAAATTCGGGGAGCTACATCTCTATCCTTTCTTGAATTTATTACATATTTTCTAAGGAAATTAACTTTAAAATTTAATAGTATATATATATTCATTTTATTACTTTTAGAGAGTGAGTAAAGGAATTCTTAAAGCATTTGGTAATTCTACTGAAAAATTGGATGAAGAAGTAAAAAATAAAGTTAAAGGTAATGTCTGACTTTTTGAACTAAAACACTATAGTTGAATTCTTCTATACCTTAGGACAAGACTACTGGTGCATATATTTGAAACCGAGAATTATTTTAAACACAGTTTATCCGTGTCACCATGAGTTTTAAAAATTAATTGGTCCTCCAGTGATCAATATTTTGGAGAAGTTTAACTTGTAAAATGTTCTTTTTATGCATTAATATATTGAGATCTATAAAGATAGAATTAAGATAACATTACAGTTTTATTTTTCAGAAATTGAATTATAATTAACAAAGAATAAATGAATGACACGAGTTTGACTTATCAATAGCTGACTATTAGTCATAAAACTGGCTTAGGTCTTGTGTGTCATTGAAGGATTTAAGGACAGGGTCTTACTCTAGCTCAGACTGGTCTAGAACTCACAGATCTTTCTGCCTCATCTTCTTGAGTGCTGGAATTATGGGCATGATCCATCACANTTGGCTTTGTCCATAGGACTTAATGACGGGNTTCTCCTGCCTGCTCGCAGTCNTGCCGAGACACAAGTACCTATATGTAGCTACCAAGTATTTGACACAGGACTGAAACACAAGAACTACACTTTGATTTTTATTTAATTTTTGTTAAATGTAAGTGGCCATGGTGACTAAGGGATGCAGTATTGTAAAAGCTCAGGTTACAATCAGCTCATAACAATTCTGCCTCCTCGGCATCCTGTAGAGCCTGGCCAGTAACATATGCGTACGGAAATTGGCTGTTGTAAAAGTGGTTTTCTGCATATGAGAACATACCACTTGAGTCATGCTTATACATTTCATGAATTTTGAAAATTAAATGATTAGATACTAAAAATAATCTGACTTTGAATATGTCAAAAATATTACTAGGACTGTAGAAAATCAAAGGGAACATTGTGCCTGATAGTTCTCGGGTTTTTTGTTTTGTTTTTAATTACAAAAAAGTCANTTTTAAAGCTTACAAACCAAGTTATGCATTTTCTTTTCTTTTTCTAAACTGCAATCTCTTATCAGTACTGTTGTATTCAAGTGTTCATGCTGGAACAAGGCAGCAGTAGTATCAGCTAGCAGAGACTGGTCTTGTCATTTTTTTAAAAGATTTATTTATTTATGTATTTTATGTTTATGGGTACTTTGTCAGCATGTACATCTGCACACCAGAAGATGGAGGGCATCAGGCAGTTGTGAGTTGCCATGTGGGTGCTGAGAATTGAACTCAGGACCTTTGGAAGAGCAGTGAGTGCTCTTAACCACTGAGCCATGACNTTGTCATTTTATTGACATGGTAATATAAAGAAAGTCTCACTGACTTCCAGTTTGTTCCTNACTAATAAATAGACTTTAGANAAGAGCAATAACATATATATTTTATTATTTATAACAAGGTGATTATGTTGTTTGCTCAGTGGTAGAACATAAACTGCTAATTTCCACAGCTTACAAATACAACACATAATTATGAATACTGGAAAAAATGTTTAGGGACAGGACATTAAAAATGAAAATTTAGATAAGTAATTTAAACTTTTCTCAATTAATTTTAAGAAATAATTGTAATTTTTTTTGTTGTTTTAGATTATGAAAAGAAAAAGACAATCCCAAGTTTTGTGGACCGCATCTTTGGTGGTGAACTAACTAGTACAATCATGTGTGATGAATGCAGGACTGTCTCCTTGGTACATGAATCTTTCCTGGATTTGTCTCTCCCAGTTTTAGATGATCAGAGTGGTAAGAAAAATATAAATGATAAAAATGTGAAAAAGACAATGGAGGAAGATGATAAAGACAGTGAGGAAGAAAAAGATGACAGCTACATGAAGACAAGAAGTGATATTCCTTCAGGAACAAGCAAGCACATACAGAAAAAAGCAAAGAAGCAAGCCAAAAAGCAAGCCAAGGTGGGTAACTACAAGGAAAGTTATGCTTTTCCTTTATTTATTGTATATTTACTTTCTTGTTCTTTTTAATCAGAAAATTTAGTTAGCATGCAGAATGGTGGCTGCTAGCACTACTGTCTCTTATACACATCTAGATGTGTATAAGCTTGGTGTGTATCCCAGGCTGGCTGGGAACACACCACAGGATGTATCCTGCCTCAGCCTTCTGAGTGCTGGGATGATAGGTGTGTACCTCCATGCAGAGCCCTTACAGAATATTCTTTATTGATGTGTATGGTTCTTCACTGGAAATATAGCACCTCAAAATCTTTGATATAAATTACAGTGACTTTAATTTCTTCTCTTAACTCAAGGTCCTCAACGTTCTGTAATTTTTTTTTTTTTAATTTTCTTAATCCTTTGGTTATTAAATCCCACCTTCTACCCTTCATCCCTGGTGGTGGGAGAGGAATCCTAATAGGTAATGTTTAATGTGTCTTTCTCTCCAGGATGGGGATAATCTAATAGTAAGATTTGGCATGATTTTTTTCCTTTTCCTTACATTCATTGCCTCTTTGGTTTGTTAAGGTCTCCTTGGTACATGAATCTTTCCTGGATTTGTCTCTCCCAGTTTTAGATGATCAGGTAAGGCTATTTTATTTTATCAAGCAAAAATTTATTTACTTATGTGTTTATTATTTTGCCTTCGTTAGATTTGATGAGGAACATCCTCACACTCTTTAAGGGTGTATGTATTACCAGCCAGCCCCTGAAGAAATTTTCCATGGTCTATTAGAGATGGGATTTTAGGATTTGAAAAAAAAAAGGACTATATTCTTTATTAAAAAGCTGTGTCTAGAATTCTTTGTAGGTATTGTCTTGATTGTATTACACATAGGGAAGCATTTTTTCTCTGTTTTCACTATTTAATAACTGTCTCTTATACACATCTAGATGTGTATAAGAGACAGGTTGTGAGCCACCATGTGATTGCTGGGAATTGAACTCAGGACCTCTGGAAGAACAGTCAGTGCTCTTAACCTCTCAGCCACCTCTCCAGCCCAAGGCTGGCCTTTTTCATATAGGGAGTTNGAGGCCAGCAAGAATGACAAAGTGAGAACCCTACCTCNAAGTAAATAAATGAATGTGGAATAAATCATTATTCAAGTCCATATGAATTAGGAACCCTTTGCCCTGTTACTTAAAATAATTAAAAGTCTTACCAAACTAACTTTATTTACTTCCTCTAAAATTATCATTTACATGCAGAAAAGAAAAAACAAACAGGAATTCTGTGGTGTGATGCAGAAATCACTTAAAGTACATTTACAAACGGACATCTATACAACATGCTATGGCATGTATCCAATATAATTCATTATATTCATTTTTAATATACTTACATGTGATACTGCTTCTTTGAGATTGTGTGTGTGTGTGTGTGTGTGTGTGTGTGTGTGTGTGTGTGTATCTGGGGGTCAGGTATGTGCACCTGGAACTGGAGATAAGGGTAATTGTGAGTCACCTGACATGAATGCTGCTCTTAACGCTGAACCATCTCTTCAGCCCCTGATGTTGCCTTTTTGCTATTGTACTTCATATTTTCTCAGCATGTGATGATTGTTTTATATATAACTATATAACTTTTCATATATTGTGGAAATAAAAATTATAATGGGGTTTGGAATGATGGCTCAGTAGTTAAGAGCACTTGGCAGCTCTTCCAAAGNACCTGGGTTCAATTCCCAGCAGCCACTTGGCAGTTCACAACTGTCTGTAACTCCAGCTCCAGGGGATCTGGCATCCTTACACAGACATACATGCAGGTAAAACCCCAATGTACATAAAAAATAGAGAAATCTTTTAAAAAATGATAAGGGGGTAAAACATTAAGCTATATGAATTTTCCTTCACCAAGTAGTAATGGTAATATTTTGTTTTTCTACATATTTTAAGAGTGGTAAGAAAAATATAAATGATAAAAATGTGAAAAAGACAATGGAGGAAGATGATAAAGACAGTGAGGAAGAAAAAGATGACAGCTACATGAAGACAAGAAGTGATATTCCTTCAGGAACAAGCAAGCACATACAGAAAAAAGCAAAGAAGCAAGCCAAAAAGCAAGCCAAGGTGGGTAACTACAAGGAAAGTTATGCTTTTCCTTTATTTATTGTATATTTACTTTCTTGTTCTTTTTAATCAGAAAATTTAGTTAGCATGCAGAATGGTGGCTGCTAGCACTATATATTTTGTTTTGTTTGAATATTACATGAATGGGTGTTCTGTTTACATGTCTGTCTGTGTACACCACATGTGTGCCTGCTGCCCATAACAGGCTGGAAGAGGGCATCAGATTCCCTGGGACTGGAGTTATAGATGGTTGTGAGCTGCCCAGAGGATGCTAGGAATTGAACCTAGATTTTCAGAAGAGCAGTCAGTGCTCTTAACCACTGAGCCGTTTCCCTAGTCCCAGTGTATACTTTGTTCTTATTTGCCTCTTTCTTCCCTACCTGTCCCCCTCTGCAGACAGAAAGGCAAATTCAGTAGGAAAAAAAANTTTTTAACAGGCCTTGTGCATGTGGCTTCTTTGCTTCTTTGTTACATTTTAGCCATTTTTTCCCTTTGATTAGTAATTACAACTCATAGATACATCTTCCTGCAGAGTTGCCTTAGTTTCGTTTCTATTGCTGTGACAATAGGCCAGGAACAAGGAACTTAAAAGNAAGTGTTGAATTTGGTTTACAGTTTCAGAGGGTTAGAGTTCAGATGACAGAGAAAGGAATAGCTCAGCTCACATCTTTTGTTTTGATTTTTTGTTTTTTGAGACTTGTTTCTATGTGTAGCTCTGGCTGTCCTGGAACTCANTCTGTAGACCAGGCTGGCCTTGAACTCACAGAGATCCACCTGCTTCTGCCTCGTGAGTGCTGAGATTAAAGGCGTGCGCCACCATCGCCTAGCCCAGAGCTCACATCTTGATCTTNCAACCATGAAGCAGAGAAAGAGCACTGGTAATGGCGTTGGCTTTTGAAACCTCAGTTCCTGCCCTCAGTAACACACCTCCTCCAACAAGGACACACCTCGTTATCCTTCCATTCCAAACAGTTCCTCCAACAGGGGATCAAATATTGAAACATATACCTGTGAGGGCCATTTTCATTTAGACCACCACGAGAATGTCGTCAGAACCACCACTCTGTCTAATACTTGGCTGCTCAGTTCTAAGTCAGAGAATGCTGTCTAGCTCACTCATCTTTTGTGTTGTTATTTCCACAGTAGTCCATAGTGATTATTCTTGATTTCATTTAAAGAACTTTTTGTTATAGTTTATTTGAACTCTGATAGTAAAGGAATTTTTAAAATCAGAATTTGAGACTGAACACTCCTTATGAAATGATTTGTTTGAGAAGAACAAAACCTAATGTGTTATGTACACTTTCTTTTCCTGTCTCTCCTTCCTTCCCTCTCTCCTTCTCTCTCGTTATATATATTATACTTTTTACACAGAACCAACGAAGGCAACAGAAAATTCAAGAGAAAGTTCTTCACTTAAATGATATCTGTACCACTGACCATACTGAAGACAATGAACATGAAGCTGAAATGTCACTTCCGGGAGAAGTAGAAGTGGATATTGAATCCAACCCTGTTTCTCAGGAGGAGGTTATACATGTAGAATTTCATGTTAATGAGAAAGATTTGAATGGCCAAGAGAAAATGATAGAAATAGAAAGTACAACTGACAGTGAAAAGTGTCCAGAGGCACTAGGTGTGAGAAGTGTCAACAGTGAGAGTGATCTGGGGATTGTGACATCTGCTACTGAATGTACTAGGGATTTAAATGATGCCTTCCTGGAGGAAAGGACCAGTGGAGAATTTGACATTACCAATGGTTTAAAAAACCTTAATTTGAATGCTGCTATTNATCCTGATGAAATTGATATAGAGATTCTGAATGACAGTCATTCTCCTGCGGCAAAGGTGTATGAGGTCATGAATGAGGACCCAGAAACTGCTTTCTGTACCCTTGCGAACCGGGAAGCTTTCAGTACTGATGAGTGTTCAATCCAACATTGTTTGTATCAGTTCACCCGTAATGAGAAACTTCAAGATGCCAATAAACTGCTTTGTGAAGTGTGCACAAGACGGCAGGGTAATGGACCAAAGGCAAATATAAAAGGTATTTCCATTTTTTTCTGGCTGTAAAAAAATTGATATTAAAGTGCATATTTTGTAGGTAGAATACTTGTGAATTATAGTCGCATCGAGATTTGGAGAGTTACTCGTGCCCTCTTACATGTAAACATTTTAACAGAAGGAGAAACATTATTGGCATGGCTAGTACACTGGTACCTAGCAGCAATGAAGTGGACTAGCTTATTTCCCTGTCTGTTTCTCTGGGTAAACTTCCCCCTGGGATGCTGTCTTAACATCCTGNCAGTGACTGATTCNCTGCATTCTCATTTCCTTGTCCGCACTTGTGGTGGTCCTCATCTCCTTTACACCCAGGAAGTCACACTTGAAGTTTTCNGTGTACTTATGTGGCACAGTCAGAGGACCAGGCTTTCTTACCTGCCTCAGATGGGGAACAGAGGTACTGACAATATCCTCTTGCCTTGCCCATCTCAAGTTTGAATCAGTGGAATTGAAAGGGGGCAGGGTGTCACAGATTGTTAAAGATCTTCACTNGAGTTCAAGTATTTTAAGTATTTTAGTCATTTATTTACATGTAGATACAAAGAAGACGTAATGTTGCTTTTAGAGACTTTATTTTAGAGCAGACAATGGCAAGCAAGTCAAAATCTATAGGCCTAATACTCTTTGTTTTTTATAGTCTCTGAATTAAAAGGTGTTTTTTATGGTTTTAGTCATTTTTTTATGGAGGGAGATATGCCAAGTACCTCCAGACATCTTGCTGATGCTCCAATTCCCAAAGATCTTAATTTTTTGGTGTCTGGGATTGAACCTAGGGCCTTGTGCATTTTACTAGTGAGTTATACTTTAAGCCTTTTTAAAAAATGGTTTCTGAGCCGGGTGGTGGTGGCGCACGCCTTTAATCCCAGCACTTGGGAGGCAGAGGCAGGCGGATCTCTGTGAGTTCGAGGCCAGCCTGG
>LZPO01055251.1:4573-18793 GCA_001675575.1 Neotoma lepida
AAAAATCAAGCTTAAAATTGTTTGTTTATGTAGATGGGTTTATTTACCATTTTGATTTACAACCAACCTGCATCTCTTTCCAGCTTTTCTCAGTATTGTTAAATTGCTGACACAGGAAATTGTTTTAATCATGCTTATTTGCACTAGACACTAATTATAAATGTGCACTGGTAAGAAGAATAACCTCAACAAGATTTAATCATTCTGTTAGGAAATGATGAAACTGTCTTTTTACCTATGATTTAAAGCACTTTTAATTAAAAGAACTGTCAGCAAATAAGTTTAATCTGATTATTACCTTTTAAAGTCAATTAAATAGAGAATAATTTATCAAGCTGTTTTTTATAAATTTTTACATTAACTAATCTACTTCAAATAATAATCCTAAATTTCAGAAATANTTATGTAAACATATCTTTATAATACCTGACAACATATATTACTACAAAAGTCTAGCACTTAGAAACCACTAAGGTATTCCAACATTTAAAAGAGAAGAATTCCCTGGCCCTCCTTGAGAAAGGTTGAGCTGCCCCAAAGCCCTCCACACTTCNNAGGAACACATCTCAGAGTGGAGAAGAAAGCTCCACAGAATGTTTTTCTTCGAGAAGAAAACAAGAAAGGCACTTTGTTCCTTAAAAGACTCCCTAACTGAGGTTCCGAAAACCTAGCCAATGGCTTATAGAACTAAGAAACAAAACCTTAACTATGAAAGGCAATTTTATAAACATCAGTGTAAATTTAAAAACAGGTTTTTAAGTCATGGAAAAACTGTCTATCTAAGCGCACCACCGCATACGCAGGATGTTCCAAAGTACCACTGTATACTTAGGACTTCAGAANGCAAATTCCCATCAAATGTGNCTCACCTTGTATTGGTTAGCTAGACAACNTAAGGATACATTACTTATGTGCACTGCATCTGTGTTCCATCTCTAAAACCTGTTAGGCTGTAAACATCAACATCAAAAAACACAGAGAACGTTTGTAGCTGTATTTGGAAGGCTAAGGGTTTTTAACTGGTAGATAAGGAAAGTNGTTTATTTATCACAGCCCATAGACACTGCCTTGGCATTTCTCAGACAAGTCCTCATCCCTGGAGAATACCACCAACCTAACGAAACAGCCCAAGCGCAGACAGCTCCAAGGTCCTTCATGCCCAGGTCTAACTTATCAAACACATTTGAGTAACTAATACCATGCCTAGTAATGGAAGAGACACATAAACATTTACATAAGTGAGTCTCTATCATAGTGGTATTTATCACACTGAGAAGCTAGATGTGTTAGGTGTAAAGCAGAGAGAGCTGGTAAAATAACCACCCATAGATGTGTTAGGTGTAAAGCAGAGAGAGCTGGTAAAATAACCACCATAGATGTGTTAGGTGTAAATAAAGTAGAGAGAGCTGGTAAAAATAACCACCCACTCAGAGGCTCACAGCACTAGCATTACATGCACCAAATCAGCCAGTGACTTTTGAATGCTTACTAAGTTGCAAGCACTAAGTGCTATAAGACCAGTTTAAGTCACAACTTTGTAAGGAAAGCAGTTTCATTTCCTCCATTTTAGAAATTAAATGACAAGGGGATGGGNAAATTGTGATATGACTGCTATAGAACCAAGCTGCAGAATGTTAGGCTCTAGTGTATTCTGGACTCAGCTAACCATGGCAACTGAAAGGAACAATGTACAAGTATTATCTGCTGAAGTGAGAGGCTGGGTCAGGAGAGGAAACAAACATGTTCCAATTCCAGGCTCCCAAGCCCGGTGCCTCAAACCACATAATCTGTACAGAAATGTGCTGGTGAAACAGCCCAAGGTCATAGAGAGCCAGATGAGGACAGGGCAAGGAAGACTCCTCAGGGGGAAGTCGGTCACGGTAAATTTGTAAGTAAAATGCCCAGCAACATTCAAAGACAGTGGACAGGAGACAAGAATCCCTAAGCAGAACCGCAGTGGAGAGAAGGCATGAGAACAGCCTGCCAGGGCTCCAGATACTACATGCGTCTGCTGTTCATCACAAACCTTGCTTTTACGGGCAAAAGTTTTTAAAGACTGGAAACATTTGAANAGAAGTAAAGTGTCAAAATAAAAAATAAAGAAAAGAAGCAGACATGAAAGAACAATCAGAAGTCACAATAGAAAAACATAAAATGACAGGAAACAAGAATGAATTAGGCTAGGAGTAGTGGTACACGCTTTTAATCCCAACACTTGGGAGGCAGAGACAGGTGGATCTCTGAGAGTTCGAGGCCAACCTGGACTATATAGTGAGTTCCACAATAGCCAGGGCAACATAGTGAGACCCTGTCTTGGAAAAAAAANTTTTTTAATTGAATGTAGTAGACAGTGAATTGGACACATCTGAAGAGATCTACTGAAGAAAAACTACAAAAAAAGAAGTATAGAGAATAGAAAAGGAGAGCTGAAATCATATATAAGATATAAACAAGAGATCCTAATACACTTTTAAAGAGTTCAGGAATCAAAGAATACTAGAGGCAGTATGAAAAGAGATGCAGTGTCTTCTGCAGGGCTGAGNATTGGTTCAGAACATCTGAATAGCATGCACAAGGCTTGGGTTCAGTATCTAGCACTACAGGGGACAAAAAGAAAAGGAAAATGTCAATATTCCCAGTTGCTCAAATGTCAAACACCGTCTCACACATCCTTATCTGCAGCAGAAGCAGCTAATCAGATGTTTGCTCTGCCTGTGGAGTAAGACAGGCTAAGAAACAGAAAGAGAGATGTNTGTATTAATAGAATTAATGAAATAATCTGGGAAGGAGGAAGATAGTAAGGAGAAGATGGCTTAAATGAGAGAGAAGCAGGAGCTGTTACCAAAGGAAAACATATATGTACACATCACATATTCGGAACAACCTTAAATGCAATTAGTGCAAAGAGTTTACAAAAATATTTTTATTACATTCCTCCAGTTTAAAAACATTAGTTTATAAATTATTCAACCGGATAATTGCTTCATATCCTTTATGCAAATAAAAGAGAATGAAATGAGTCCAATAAGGTTGAAATTAAATTTCCATATGACTCTTAGTGTCTGTGGTGCTGAGATGAACCCCAGAGCCCCATGCCTTTTCAGCATACACCATACACCTTGAGCCCACAAGGTGACTTTAAAAAAGGTAAAGTGAGGCTGGCATCTCTGTCTTGTTTATGTTTGCATCCTTGACTCTGTACAGGCAAGAGAATCACAAGGAGTGTCTACCAATCTATCTCATCCCCATCCTCATCTCAATAAGGCTGAACGGACATAGACAATCAGCGTGGATTCCAAGACCATATCCTCACAGGACAGACCCTNCCACACGGAGGTAATTATCCCTGAGGACAAGGGAGCAGAAGCAAGTACCTTGTAGGAACTAGACTGACTCATGTGATGACAGTGAGAGGAATTCTTCAGGCCCTCTTGCAGAACCAGAACTAATACTCAACCTGACCACACTCTGGCCACAACTGATTGATTATGCATATGTGCCCCCAAATTCCTTTTCTACTGAAACCTAAAGCTCATGTCAGTACCCAAAGACTCGATNAGGGGGCACTGGACCACTTTATTTGTTCTTCTTCCCAACATGCTAAATCTCCATTCTCTACTTTCCAGCAGTGACCATCCTTTCAGTTGGTGTACTGGGAGAGTGGCTGAGGTGCTGGACCTGGGGCCATGGCTCTCAAACTCCATTACAACCCAATAAGGAAGATGTTAGCTTGAGTGTTTTATGCATTTCAAAATGCAAAACATAGAGGGCTAAGAGTCCATAAAACTAATCAACTTCCCTTAGTCTTGATAGCTATAAATACTGTTGAGAACTCCAGTGGTGTCACTGGAGTAGAATTACCAACCAGCACAGGCAGGAGCAAATGTCATGGCTCACACTGGCAGGTACTATGCGGGCCTCTCTTTCTGCCTACATTATGTTTTTTTCTGAAGAAGGTATGTCCCATACTCCATGTATTTTAGTGTGCGGACCATGGCTAAGCAGCACAAGTCCTCCAGGCATCTAAGGACTACCTATCTTGTAGTTAGATTTTAATCACTGGCTGGAGATTTTTATCACCCAAGGGTTTTTTTTTTTTTTTTTTTTAATATACCAATAACCAGCCTTCTTCCCCTGCATTTAAATAAATAAGAATCTCTAAAAGTGGAAAACCATGTATTGGGAATTTAAAAGAAATATTCACCTAAACGATTCTCACAAGCAAGTGGGAACCACTGGTCTCTCCAAGACACTGATGGAATGCTAGAGATTAAAAAAGAAAATTTGCTTAAGGGCAGCCTAACATGAAGCCAGAAGAGGGCAGCAGGTAGCTATTCTGGAAAGCTAACTATGCAGATAGATAAATAAACAACATGTATTACTTAGGGAGTGTTCTCAGGGAAAGGCCCACAGAGACTCAAGTATTCTCAGACAAATGCCTTGCTTCCAGAGAGAGTGAGAAGTAATCACGGCCTGTAAGAAACCAGGCAGAGCTGGGCCAGCAAGCAGAGTTTGCTGCAGGAACCAGAGAGCCAGGAAATGTCAGGGAAGGGCCTGGCAAGAAAGCTACTCAGTGGACTGGAGTCCAAGATTAGAGCCACCATCTGGCAGAAGGTAACTGCAAAAGAGGACAGAGGTAGAGCAAGGCCTGAAACTCAACCTTCAGTGACAATCCCAGCTGGAACACTGCAGACCTACTTCTAAATCACAAAGGGAAATAACCAATGTTTGATAGGTCCTCGTTTTAAAAGAAGACNATGGAACTTTATGATGTTAACAATGGAAACCTTAAGAATCTAGAGCAGTGATTCTCAACCTGTGGGTTGTGACCCATTTGGCAAACTTCTAGCTCCAAAGATATTTACAATTCATAACAGGAACAAACTTACAGTTATGAAGTAGCAACGAAAATAACTTTATGGTTGGGGTCACCACATGAGGGACTGTATTAAAGGACGGCAGCATCAGAAAGGATGAGAACTCAGTTCTAGAGAATGCTGGTGTGTGTGGTGACTGCTGTAACACAGGCACTTACCTACTATGATCCATAACACAGCATGGCAAAAGAGCTTTATTCTTTAAAGAGCGAATGCTCCAACACATTGTGTCTTAATACTTGTACATCTGTTTTTTCTCCCTGTACTTCTTTTCAATAATCCCTGATTTCCTTAGTTATACACCTTACTCTGTTACTGAAAGAGAGATACAATTCTTTTCTAAATGAGGCTGAGATTCAGAGAATCAATTAAAATAGGNAGCTCAAAAGATGGTTCAGGGGTTAAGAGAATTTTCTGTTTTTCCAGAAGATTCAAGATTGGTTACAAGAATCCTTATCAGGCACCTTACAACCATCTGTTGTCTGTCATTCTCAGCTCCATGGGAATCCAACTCTGGTCTCCAAGGGCACATGCACTCATGTGCACATAGCCACACACCACACACACACACACACACACACACACACACACACACACACACACACTTAAAAATAAGAGATACACCTTTAAAAATATGACCCAGAGTTTTCTAATCTTTGCTATTGGGTCACTTAGTACTTTGCAAGCATGAGCCACAATACTACAAATATGTGATGTGATGTTCAAGGGAGTCCATCAGTATAGGAATACCTATACGAATCCATCCTGATGACCACAAAACAGCTCCNTGCACACAAAATACTGTCATTCTTTGTATAGTTTATACAGTATTTCTACTCTAACCACCATTACTGTTCCTAGTCATCCAACAAAAACAAACTGATCTGTCTAGTTGTAGCTTTACATTTAGGCTAATGCACCCATTTAAACTTGTTCATTCTGTGCGTGTGTGTGTGTGTGTGTGTGTGTGTGTGGGAGGGAGGGAGGGAGGGAGGGAACAATTATAGAAGACATTCTAAAATGCATTTAGCCTTACGCTTGTTGAGCACATATTTTTTTACTCCTTTCCCCCCAACCTTTTGGAGATAGAGTCTTACAAGGTAGACCGAATTGGCCCCAAATTTTCCATCTTGGAACCTCAGTCNTCCTGGTGCTAGCAGTAACAGCCATGTGCCATTTAACACCAGGCTATACTTTCTGGCAAAAAAAAAGGAAGACCGAGGTGGGGAGAAAGTTGGAAAGTATTCCAGTTTTCTCAAATTTTAGTTTGTTGAAGAGAAAATGAAAAAGACAATGAACTCTTTCTCCAGCACCACTTTTCTCCAGAGCTGAGGACCAGAAGACACTCCCAACTTTAGTAGTCAGCTGCCAGTCATCTGCAGTATCTATCNGGCCNCCCGTACTTGTCGGCCCACTGCTACCCAGTCATCCATGTGAACCTGACATCCTTAGTGTACTGACTGCCACTGTTGGCTGTGTGTGCTCTGCTGGGCACTGGACCTGGCCCTGTGCATGCCAGGCAAGCANTCATTATACCTACCCATGTGGAATTTCAAATGGCAAAATTGGGAACCATTTCANTATTTGATGCTAAATTCAAGGTATTCTTAGGCCCAGAGATTCAAGGATAAGAAAGAGGTTCTATTTTACAGAATCTGAATACATCTCCAAATTCTTTAATTACAAGGATCCATAGGTAACTAGCAAGAAAATGTTNCCAGAGTCTCAAGTGAGAAAAAAANCTCTCCAAAGACAGAATATTCATTTTTATGATAAAACACAGTAAGCACCAGAGTATAAAGATTTAGTTCTTTTTTCTGTGAGAGTCTTTTTGNTAGCAGCCTACAAGACAAAACAAAACAGAACAACCCAATTCCTTCTCACCAAATAAGGTTGCTCTTCAACTTAAAAAGGCTNATTTACTATTTCTAAGTATTACAATGGTGCATTCAGTAAAAAACGTACCTCAACTTTTGAATAGCAATACACGGTGAGGACAACAGGCAGCTCCTAACCAGCTGATCCTGAGGGGTAAATGACCCATACTCAACAGTGTGCTTTTGCTGTGGTACCTAGCAGGCTAGGCAATTTACATAGACATCTTACTTACAAAGAGTTTTTCAGGATCTAATGCATCAGAAGATGAGCAGCAATCATGGCTTTTTCTAGGGAACACCAGATCAAAGCAGCAGAAAAACAAGGGAATCTGAAGGGGAAAGCCCCTCTTCCATTCAGCTCCTTTCTGTACAGGGGGTCACATGGCTCAAACCAGATTCTCATTACAGATAGTTTGCTACAGCCAAGGTGGCCACATAGAAACATTTGTTTTAAACTTTACAGAGCCCTGGTATGTTGTGAAGAATTTTAAGGACTTGACTGATTTCTTTCCAGGCACTGATTCAGACGATGATTCCTTAAGAAAAACTGGATTAACCTAGGTTCTCAACTGGCCCACTTTCCACTGGATATGGGGCAATCTTGCCAAGTATGGTGCACTCACTCCTGCAATCCCAGCTCTGAGATTGGGGCAAGGGGACTGCTGCGAGTTTCCGGTTAGTTTAGGCTTCAACTATAAATAAGACCCTGTCCATCCATCCCTCAGAATAAAAGCAGAAAACAAAGGAAGGCAGGAAGAGGGCAAGGNAGAGGAAAAGAGACAGATGTAGCTCAGTGAGAGTGTAGTTAGCATGCCTNAGGGCCAGAAGCTGAGTCTGTGGGCTAGAGATGTGGTACAGCCTTAGGCTAACATTATGAGGGCTGGAATTGGAAGGGACGTTGGGAAACCTGAGTTCAATTCAAGGCACCATAAACAAAACAAATCTTTAAAGTCTTAAACTTTCAAATAAGGAGTCAATATTACCACCTGCTTGTTTCTTAAGCAACAGATCCACTCTAGTAAATAACTCCAAAAAATTTGTTACTTGAGGCCTTTACTTGATCAATTCTTATCAAGAAATACATTCAGGGGCCAGTGAGATTGAGTGGATAAAGCCACTGGCTGCCAAGACTGAAAAATCTAAGTTCAATCCCCAACCTGAGTTGGATCTATGACCCACATGGTATAAGAGAACCGTACCCCCAAACTGTCTTCTGACCACTACATGCACATATGTGCTGTGGAACTATCTTTGTACGATGTAAATATATATTACTCTCATTGGTTAATAGAGGGCTGACTGGCCTATAGCTGGGCAGGAGAGACTGGGTGGGAGAGCCAGAACTCTAGAAAGAAGGGCAGAATCAGAGGAGTTGAGAGCCACACGCAGAGGAAGCAGGATGTGTAGAAAATGAGGTAACAAGTCATGAGCCATGTGATAGAACTTAGATAAGAAATATGGGTTAAGTTGTAAGAGTTAGCTAGTAACAAGCCTGAACATTTATAATTAATACTAAGCCTCTGTGTGGTTACTTGGGAGCGGCTTGAGGGACAGAAACTTCCGCCTACACATATGTTTACTCAAGAGCCCACACAACTATTTTAAACAAGAAATACATTCAAAGAAACTACATGTGTCCCTGTGTCCATATATTGTTAGATATACTAGTATAGATACATAAACATAGGTATGGAAAGAGAAGGAGCACACTCATAATTTATTGACATAATGTGGTGGTTTAAAAGAAAATGGCCCCCAAAGAGAGTGGCACTGTTAGGTGTGGCATTGTGCAGTAGGTCTTGTAGGAGGAAGTGTGTCACTGTGGAGGCGGGCTTTGAGGTCTCATATATGCTCAAGATACTTCCCAGTGTCTCAGACCACTTACTGCGAGTCAAGATGCAGGACTCTCAGCTACTTCTCCAGCACCATGTCTGCCTGCATAACACCATGTTGCACTATGATGATAATGGTCTAAACCTCTGAAACTGCAAGCCACCTCAACTAAATGTTTTTCCTTTATAAGACTTGTGACGGTGATGGTGTCTCTTCACAGCAATAGAAACCCTAACTAAGACACATACTCTAAGTTTTCTTGCTGGATATGTATTTTTGAGCTCCCTATAACCTTTGACTACCACTAAAACTGGCACCTCTATGGAAAGACCTCAACTTTCACTTCAGATGCTGTAAGCGTACAGCTTTGTGATAACTCATGGCCCCACTGAAGAAGCTAGCACTGAGAAAACCCTGGGTCCCTCCAAGAAACTGGTGGAGTTTATTTTTAGCTTCACACAGATGGAAATTCAGAACCAAATTCAAGCTGTACACTTAAAATATGTACATTTTCCTTAAGACAAATTATAATTCAACTTAAAAATAAAAATATTCGACTTGTAAATGACTTAGTCTTCCTAATCTTAACTCTATTGCTTTATCACCTAACACAGATTTTAACCTGATACTTTTTCCCACTGAGATACTGAAGAAAACAATAGCAGCAGTAACAACAACAACAACAAAACAAAACAAAACAGAAAAGGCCCTGCAATATACATAAGAAAAAGGAANAGCCTGGAATTTTGCTTTAGTAGGTCCTGGAAAATTAGTTATTATCATCAATTTCCTAGACAAAAGAAGTCTTTGACAAGGCTTCTTTTTGTTTGTTTGATTTTTGTTTTGCTTTTTGAGACAGGGTTTACTTGCTCTGTAGATCAGGCTAGCCTTGAACTCTGAGATCATCCTGCCTCTGTCTCCCAGAGCTAGGATTAAAGGTATCTGCACTTTGGAGTAGTTAGTTGGAGTACACAGGAATGGTTAAACTCTAGTTTGCTTTAAAAACTTTTACACAACCTGAATGTATAAAACAGGTAATCAAATCAAACATCTACAGATAACAAATGATTAAAAAATTAAAAGCAATTTTTGATATATAATTTTTCAGCTTATTATAGATGGAAGCAAATCTGTATTCTAATGAGATGGGATATGTTTATTTCTGCAACAAGAATTAAAACTTGGGTAATACTTAAGGCTGCAGGATGTGCAGGACCTTCAACATTTTCAAGTTGATCAATATTTTGATTTTATAAGTCTCAAAGCTAAGAACACTACTTCACATAAATACGTAGTACAAAATGACAGAAGTATGTTTAGGACTATTTCAGAAATTGCTGGAAAATCTGCCCTAATCCCAAGTCAAAATTTATTTAATGGTTTTATGAAAAGCAAGTCAACAATACAGACAGCAATTTAACACTGTAACATTCAATTTAAAAAACAGTTCAATCTAATGATGTACTAATTTGATACTTACATGCTGAAAATGATGACAGAAAACACTAACATTTTGTTTTTTTGTAATCAAATCTTTAGTTTCTATAAGAGCAAAAATCTCATGTCCAGAAAACACACTAGTTTGTAACATGTAACAGTCTTGAACCTGATGTTTCCTAGTCTATGCCTGTCTTCCCACTAGACAACAGAACTAACTCAGCATCAGACACTCAACTCAATGCCTCCTTATCCTTTGAAAGCTGTAGAAATTCACACAGATCCTTCCCATCGCAAGCACATGGCAGAGAAAAGAGGGGTGCATCTCCAGGAACTCCTGCCGAGAAGACAGAACAAGAGGTCACTTCTTTTTCCCCAATTTTTTATTTTGAAAAATTTCAAACCTAAAATAAAAGTTGGGGGGAAGAGGCACAATGGAGCCTTCATGTAAATCATCCCCATCCGGTTGACTCAATAGGAAGAAAACTGTCACCAGCTGCTAACACTCTGCCACATTTTCTGCCTCTCTTTACACTCATAATACTTTTTGTTTGAACTATCTGGAAGTTCCTTTTCAGTCTTGACATTTCATTAATGTCTAGAAACACCCTTTTAAAGCTTAGGCTTTTCTTATATAATCACTGCAGTGCTCACATTGTAACAACTGTATACATTCTTTTATTACATAACACTGTTCATTGTACCTGGCTCTGTAAATAGGTAATTCAACTTAATATTTTCTTTTTGTTTGCTTTACAATATCTAAAATGCTTCTATCCAAAAAGTTTGTTGTCAATTATTTATTTTGTCTCATATTTTATGTTGGAAGTCCCACCTGTTCCAACACTGATGAAATCATCTCCCAACACTTACAACATTAGAGCACCTAGCACATAATAACCCAGAGTAAAATAACATACAACTTTCCTATCTACTCATGTAAACAGTATATAGTATCTGGAAATCAGCAAGTATTTGCTGAAATTAAAACAACACAAGGGATAAGTGTTCTGGCTAACCACGAGGTCCCGGATATACAAAAAGAAAATTCAGCCACCAGAACCACACAAGTTAGCTAGGCATGGAGCACAAATCTATAATCTGAGCGCTAAGACGGCTGAGAATCTCCACAAGTTTGAGACTAGCCTGGTCTACATAGCAAGTTCTAGAGGAAAGAAAAATATTAACTTTCATGTTATCTAGACATGTAATGTGCAAACAGAATTTTTCTGGAAAGAACAAGAGTACATCAGCAGGGCTGGGTAGATGGCTAAATGGTTAAGAGTACTGGATGGTCTTCCCAAAAGGACCCTGGTTCAATTCCTAGTAAGTACATGGCAGCTCANGATCATAAGTGTAACTCTAGTTCTAGGGGGATCTGTGTAGGCACCAGGCATGCACACAGTGCACAGACATACATGCTAGCAAAACATTCATACACAGAAAGTAAAATTAATCTAAAAAAAAAAGTTCATAGAACTCACATGGAGAGGGGCTTACTAGGGACTGAATCACAGGGCAAGGGCTCTCCCACTGAGCTATATATACTCAGGCCTTCTTTTCTTCCTTTGGAGAACTTGATGTGAGACAAGGTCTCACACAACTGCACAGGCTGGCCTGCAACTGGCAATCCACCTGCTCAGGCATCCTCCACACGGCTCAGATTTTTGGCCTGTACCACTAGGCTCAGCTCTTGCCATCTTACTAGAACTTTTTAAAATACATCACTTGGGCTGGGCGGTGGTGGCNCACGCCTTTAATCCCAGCACCCAGGAGGCAGAGGCAGGAGGATCTCTGTGAGTTTGAGGCCAGCCTGGGCTACAGAGTGAGTTCCAAAACAGCCAGGGCTACACAGAGAAACCCTGTCTTGAAAAAACAAAACAAAAACAAAAANCGAAAACTAAACAAACAAACAAACAAAAATCCCTTAGGGGATAAGGAGGGAAGATGGTTGTGCACTGGAGGCCAGCCNGACCTAAAACCTGAGTTCAGAATCAACCTAAGAAAGGAGGCCCTGCCTTTAAAAAAAACAAAAAGAATTTCTTCATATTATTTCATTTAGAATAAGAGAAAAAAACAACAACTTAGTTTACTTGTCATAATCAGATGATTCCTGGGAAACAACATGTACTGGTCTCATGTTTCTACATGCCCTGTAAGCTAGGCACTGAATGCTCTTTGTTGCAGACTGCCTTGTCAAGATGGTCAGATAGCAACAACATTGGAAATTACAAATAGTGTCTTGCAGAGCCAAAAGGCAGGTTCCCTGAACTCAGAGTTCTTCCTGAGTAAAGCATGTTATAGTATACAGTGCCATCCAGCCTACTTTCCGTCACCCTATGGTTGGAGCTCCGAAAATTGTGTCTCCTTACCACTATTTATAAAAAGGGTAGCAAAGTAATAACACTAGTTTGTAAGAATATTTCAGACCCTTCATAGTTTTTGAAAAGGGAATTATATCTATAAAAATAAGAATATAAAATGTGGTTTCATAAGCTCAACTTTTAGTAACAGATTTTGAGAATGTATATGGTTATGAAATCAAATGTTTTTTGCTAGTGAACACTGGAAGAGATACAGGTGATGCTATCACTAGGCAGTCAGGCAACACATTTTCCAGATACCTGTTTCTAAAATGCAAGAATATTTTGCATGTTGTTCTAACCACAGGGCCTCTGCTTACTGACTAAAGAGGCTCTTGATGTGATGGCCTCTCTAAGAGGCTTTCAATGAGGGNTTGGCATGTGTGTTTTGCAAAACACTCCCAAGTGATTTGATCTCTCTCAGCCAACTATGAGCAGAGCTTTAGGAAAGCCAGCCTCAATCAGTAGGAGACTTGTGTACTATTAATGTAGTTAGTACACCAGAAGTAACAGTCTGGTGACAAAGCATCCTAGCTTAGTTCTAATAGATGAACTAAATAGCTGCAGTCCCATTCATCTAGTTCAGGGCTGCATTTGATCACACCTGGTCTTAGGCTTATGTGTACAAGACTTCACTAGACAATTACTAAAAGTCAAATCTAAAGTTCTTTTTAATGCACATTCTTATCAGTGTGCAAAATTGTGTGTGGCTCCAGACATAGAGCTCCAAACATTTGAAACACAAGCTTTAATTTAAAAAACAGCAACAAAATATTNGTTCTAGACACTAAACTTGGATCTTGTAGTTACTTGTATATATAAGTATACACTTACATACTTATTACTGTCATAGATTTATGGTTGAAATCTTTCTGAAGTNCNACATATTAATAACCATGATCCTTTCCTAATACAACAGTCCAATACTATTGCAAGGACAAGTTTAAGACTGTTTAAGGTTCTTCTGTGAAGTCCAGAGGTCACAAAATCAATACCAGTTAGACAGAGGTACCCAGGANGGCAGCCCATGTTTAAAGAGATGTGAATTCAAATGTCACTCACTGGTTCCTTAAGTCCCAAGCTGTCTTCCAAGACTATCTGCCATACAGACGGTTCTTGTGAAAATTAAATGAGACTGTCATGAAGGGCCTAATAAGGCTGGACATGTAGTAAGCATGTCTGTCTTCACTACATGACAGAGCACATTACTAAGTACCCTGAATAAATTTCGTGATCTGTACCTCCTCTATCTTTCGCAGGGTACCCACTAGGACAGCATGATAACAGTCTACACTTCTACTACATCCCGTCCCATCTCTCNCCCCGAACACCCCNTGTGCCTCCCTTTTCACTCTATCACACTATCCTCTCTACCTTAATTTTCCTTGTCAGATTCCTACCCGTTCTTAAAATCCTTACTCGAATCCCACCTTCCAATACCCCTCTTCTCAGATNCCTGCTGCTTGCTGGTGCTACTCCAAAGGGAAGCACACTACACAACCTCACAGTGATATTTTAAGGAGCTATAAAAGATAATGAGCACTGGCTTTGTAGAAAATAGAATGCAGCAGCTTGAATACCAGAAATACATCAAAGAAATAATCTTTAGCTGGAAGCTAAACTTATAATGAGGCAGGGCAAAGATAACAATGTCCAGTAAACATCTGAGTTAATGAAGATAAAGACAAAGATGCAGCTCCAGGCCCACTTGGGCTACATTAGACCCTATCTCAAAGAAAAAGACCTGGGATGTTAAAACCATTCTCTCTCATGAGTTATGGTTGTATACAGTTATGGTTGTATACAGTTATGGTTGTATGCAGTTATGGTTGT